>JAHSPW020000011.1:18338262-18628262 GCA_019985065.2 Arctostaphylos glauca | reverse complement strand
AACCCTCCAAACCCTATATCATGTTTTCCTACTATTTGCCTATAAATTCGACCCTAAGCCCGTCTCTCCTTCACTTTGTGAGCACAAAAACATAGATAGAGTAGGAAAGCATAGTGATTAAGGAGGAGCTCTAGAGTGAGAGACCCACTTGGGCAACAAACTTTAATTCACCAAATCAAACTCATTCAACCTTAAAATCCATCCTAAAAGTAAGTTCCTTGTCTCTTATACTCTATTTTAAATGTTCTAAGCTCAATCCCAAAGCTCCACAACAAAAAAAGGTGAGAAGTTGAAGATCGAAGATGAAATTCTTTACATTCTATTAGTAAAGACTTCTCTTCTACCGCTAGAGAATAGGCTTTTGTTAAATTTATTTAAAATTATTAAGTGCAAGTTTATCACACTTACACCCTAGGTATTTAGTATGCTTTAAGTGATACTATTACATGCAGTTAGATTCCAGTTTAACTGAGAGAAAATCATAATTGGAAGCTAAAAGAATTCATTTTTTCAAAAGCTATATGGTAGAAACTTCTCTTCTACCAGTAGAAAAGTTGACTGACAGAAATTTTAACTTATTATTTATTACATTACACCCCTATATTTTTATTATATAATGTATAATACTATTGTATATATTTAAATTATAGTTTTACCCCATAAATTAATTACCATTTAGTCCTTAGGACCCTCTATTTTTCTAGAATTATAGATTACCCCACTAATTTTTGTATTTATAGTTCAATCCTTATTTTATCAAAAATTACAAATTTACCTCTGTACTTTCTGTGATTATAGTTTAGCCCCTGTGAATTTTTAAAATATCATGTCATTCCTCTACTATGCTAAAATTACTATTTCAACGCTTGTAACTATTTTAGAACTCCAAAACTACCATGTCGTAAACTTATTACATTTTAACCCTCACTTTAGTATGACATTTCATTTAAACCGTATTGAGATATTTACATAATTACCCCTAAACTTGTTAGACTCCAAAAATAACTTATGACATGTTAGTTTATTTCTCGCCTTACATTTTACTACATGTTTTACTTATCTTGTATTTTCATTATTGTCACATATTTATCATATTGTGATTTCTTGTTATAATGTTTACATTTTAAATTACTTATCGAATATTTGACTGTCGGAGGAATTGCTAAAAGTTGTGTTAAGACACTCATATGGACTCTGAGGTTGTTAGCACGTTAGATGTACTTGAAATATAGGGTATCACGTGGACACCCGAATTTGGAAATATCATTGGAATCTGATTTGAATTTGTAGATTATTGTGTTGGACTTTACATCTCTGTGAGAATATTATGGTTGTCATTTAGTCGTGATGTGTCATAGGCTAAACTATGACCTAAATCATATGCATCACAAGTTGACCTACGTCATTAGTCGAGTTGAGTGATTAACTGTGTCATGAATTACCCAAGTGGTATTTTTTAACCGGGTTATGTTCTTTAACTATATCGTGTCTTTTTCTCGTAAAATCTAGTTGTGATTTAGGATGTATTTTACGGTGGACACAATGCATGAAAAAATATAATGGGAGCACAATGGTGGGATGTGACGGATAAGAACCAACGGCTGGGAACACAATTGGCATGGTAGGTTGAAACGTTATCAGACGAGAACCCTATATTGAAATTATTGATATGACATGCGATGATTTTTGGAGATTGATGATCTAATCGAAGATTTGCATTATATCTAGAGATTTGATTAATACTTGAGATTAGACATTAACACTTAAAGACTTCACTAGTAGCGCTAGTTTTAACATCCTATCACCTTATCTTATTTTTATTCTCGCATACATGCTACCGTTTTCATATTCAACTGCTTATGTATCATCATATTCATTTTACTTTATTGTCTTAAATATTTAAAATGATATTTAAAGGCATAGTAACTTATTGAACCTCATAACTCATTGTGCATTTTTTTTGCCCCTGATGTTTTTTTCCGGGTACAGAAGAAGATGGAATAGACGTAGAATATCTGGTTGACAACAACACTGTGGATTGAGAACTTATTCGAGCTTTAGTTGCATAAGATAAATGCTCTCTATTTCACTTTTTAAAATATTATTTTAAATGTATTCCACTTTTGTCAGGTTTAATTGCCTAAACTAGAGAATATATCAAACCGACTAGTACTTTTTTTTCTTTATTTATGAAGCAATAAATATTTTAAAATTATTTTAATATTGTATTAATATTTTTTTTATAAAAATTGGGTCGTTGCATATATGCCCAAAGTAGAACCAGAATTTTGTTATGTTATTCTCGGTCACAAGCACCATCGTAAGTTCACAGAAATCAAAGTTCATGCTACAACCAACGAAGAAAATTTAGTTTCGTTTAGGGGGCGAAATGTTTGATGTTTTATGGTAGTAAAACATTTAATTGGACTTTGGAACCAATGTGAATTTTTTTTTGCATTTTTCTTAGAACAAATGAATTGTTATAATTCTCACTATTCTTCAATTGAATTGAATTAGGCACTTGTCGATATCAGATAAACCTTACGTGCACGACTTGCATGTCTAGGAACGACTCAAATTTGTTAAAATAGGAATGAAAAGTTATGTATGTAGCAAAACTATTTTATGAAATTCTGTAGGTCATCTACCAAAACATACCTAGAGGCTAGAGGAACCGAATACTAGGAGACTTGAAAAACACATTGGATTGCTTCGGAAATTAGTAGAAATATTCAACACGCCCATGTTCTTTTGACATTCTCTCTACGTCTTGTCTTGGCGAAATGTTCAGCGAACCATGTGGAGAAAATTTTGATCCTTGTAAATAAGGTGCGAGTGAACTGGACTGTACTTGTTATACTTCATCTTTTTATCCTTGAATTATAGGCAAGGCCTCTTCGTTTTTCCTTTACTCTCGCAAAAATCCTTTCAACACTGCACAACAACAACAACAACAACAACAACAACAAAAGGACTGCCGATACAATTCCAGAATAAAATCTGCATGTATAGACAGATCCAGGAAAGTACGACTTAAGATATATATGAAATCATGTAGAGTAATTACGTTTCTTATTACCCTCCAAACAGCTACCCAAAACAGGGTGAGAGCGTGCACTCACAGTCACATGCAATAATATTTTGCCGGAACAATAACCAGAAATAATACTTATGTTATGTTACCACCAAATCAAATCAAGGAATTCTTGACAATCTCAGGTATAGAAACACTGCAAAGTTCCCTGGACTGTGATACAAGGGAGGAAATCCTCTCCGGTCCCTTTTATGTCCAATTTGCACATTTGTGGGCCTTTCCCCGGCTCACTTCAATGATTGAAACCGTCCATTTTTTAGAGCTCGTCCATACCATTGACCGTGCCAAAATTTCCAAGGGACTTAGATAAATCCCAGTTTTATTAAAATCTGGGGTATTCAAAGACAACCTCAACATTCTTGGTCTACCAGATATGAGTCACATGACATCTAGTACAGGAAAAAAATTATTAATATCAATCTCCCACAGAGAAACAAAGGGTGACTTGCTGGTGGGGTGTTTTATTAGCAACAGACATCAGATATGAATGAGAATATACAGAAGACTCTACCGTATCCTCTACCTACTGCATAAGCAGCAAGCTATAAATTATGTTACATGAGTGACGACCCGAAGGGTTTTGGCTTCTGATCTTCTTTCCTTTTCTAGTAGCACAAGTGTTGAGAATCAACACCAACATACAATGTGAAGTGTTAACCCAGGACGATGTGTTTTTGAAAAATCCTCCATATACAATGAAGAATCAACACCAACATACAATGTGAAGTGTTAACCCAGGACGATGTGTTTTTGAAAAATCCTCCATATACTATGAAGAGTGAACACAGAAAAATACATTAGTTACTCACCCACACCAGAAGAAGTAATGCGTTTGTTAGGAACTAGTAAGAGGAAATGAGAGAATTGTCAACAACACTTCGTTTTAGGAGACAAGGGGAATGAAACTACCACAATTTGAGAGCCTCTATTTATCTTGGGCCCTTGAAGGAACCCCTAATCCAGTCCTTATACTTGCACCAACTTCCTTCATGTCTTCAACCTAAAAAGAACATGCAACCCGTGAGGGAACTTCAGGAAATAAAATCCCAAATGGACAATCTTGTTGGTTTTGTTGTACAGTGTCAGAATTTATATGAAAGTGGAAGTTCCGGCATTAAGATAACTCTTGAAAGTCTTGGCCAGTTATTTCAGCAAAAAGGTCAGGTTCAAAACAAAGGCCACATAAGGTTTACAAAAACATCCTACGGACAAGGTCTTAAAATAAATCAGCGAGGGAACTCTCGGAAATGCAATCCCAAACAGACAATCTTGTTGGTTTTGCTATTCAATGTTAGAATGTAGAGGAAAGGTGAGCTTCTAGTATTAAGAAAAATCTTGAGATAGTCTTGGCCAGTTATTCCAAGCAAGAAGGTCAGGTCCATACAAAAGTCTCAAAACACTTATTTACCATGCAAAAGTTGTTCCAAACAAAAAGTTTGGGAAGAGTCTTAAGTTTCATGTAGCCATTGTTGGCTAACTCCCCACCTTGTGTGGTAAACCTAGCTATGTGTTGTAAGGTACATTGCCTCTCATCCCCATAGAACAATGTGAAATCAGGGACCTCAAATTCCCTAAGAATTTCATATTGTCGATCAATCCACTCAGGGTGTGGTATTCTGTAAACTAGGATTTGAACCCCCCGAGCTAATGGCCCACAGACATCCTGTATAAGGCCTATAACTTGATCTCAAAGCAATACATTCCCATCCAAAGGGGAATTCCTACATTTCCCTAGTTGAAGACAACCATTGGAGGTGGCTCTCTAGAGAAAGGCATCCCTTCAAAGGGCTGATAAGGCCTAGATCCAAATTGGGACTGTGGGGGATAAAATAGGTGGAACATTTGGCAGTGGTTCTGTAACCATGTGTGAGCCCTTTTTCCTTGTGCATTTGGCTTAATGTCTTCTTCCCATCCCCGGGTATGGGTTCGAAGAGAGAGTTCTGGTTGATTCGATTCCATCTAGCCCCTTAATTTCTAGGCAAATCATTGCCATTGGTGCAAGCAACTTGGATGCAATGAACCCTTCCATCTCCATTTGCGGGCAACCCTTATTAGTATTTTTAGGTCTCACTAGTTCATACCAAGATTGAGGTGTTCCTCTAAATCTAGACATTCCATTTCCTACATTGGGTCTGCCCTTAGAGAGTTGACTTTGTCTCTAGCATTCCCTCAGGGTTGCCATGCTGAGATGGTATTGTTTTCCTACGTACATAATTGCCACGAGTCTGACTTCAAAATGTTTGACTCCCAAAAACAATTTATTTCATGGCGGGAACCCATTCTTCTGTGTTTTAAAAGAGCTCTCTGCCATGAGAAAATTTCCTTCATTGAATTAACAACTGATGGCCAAAACTGTGAGGATCCAACATTGATATGGTCTCGTAGAACAGTTTCCCTTGGCAAATTGGGATTAGTTCATCCAACATCACTGCTCTATCCTAACTGTAAATTCTGACCACTTGTTTCATAATGAATTCGAGTGAGATGTCATGTCAAAAAATACTTGTAATTATCCTTTCAAATTAAATTAGAAGTTTAAGAGCCAAAACTATCAGCATTGTATTATCTGTTTTCTTACCTCAATGAAGAAGATTTTTCTAAGTGTTGACAGTTTTAATTGAACCCAGAAAACAAGAAATTTGAAGAGTCAATAATGCAAAATAATCACTTGATTATTAAATTTAACCAAAAACTTATATTCGAGAGCCATTTCCATATTCCAATTACTTCGAAGTTCGAACAAGCTTACTAGCTACAGCTACAACTATGAACTACTAATACGAAAGTAATTAAAGCTATTTCTACAACTAACTACTAAGCTAATTCTAGTTCTATTGAAATAAATAAAGTAATTGTAACTGGAGTAAAAGTTGAGTCTTTTTTCTTTCGGGGGCCTTCTTCTTTGATGCTCTTCGATATTTATAGGCACATGCTGCAACTGCCTCTAGCAACTGTTTCAGGGCCCTTTACTTTTCCCCACTTCATTTATTTCAAAATCCTTAGTCCTTCCGCTCTTTTGATCTCACTGCTGGATCATGGAAACTGTACACACAGCATATAATTCCTTTTTCCCAGGGCTTCTTTCTTTACTTGGCACCTCTCACTTGAACCAGGAATTACACCTTTGGCACTGGAATTTCTTTACTACAGAATCATAGATATTAGGAAATCCAACTGCCAATAACTGACTCCCTTTTAAAATGATGTCGCACAATGGCCCAACAATGCTGCGTCAATTGGGTGTGGGCAATTCTATAGTTGTTGGCTTGTTGCCACGTGGCCCTTCCTCGTTGGAGGATGGTTTTTGGGTGTATACGGTTACAATAGTATTCTCTAGCTTTTTAAAGGTATTCAAGGATTAAGTACCAAAAAAGGGTGTGCTATCCAACTATCCACGTATATGTCAGTAAAAAAGGACTGCAACCCTAACAAAGAACAAACACCTACAGATTCCAAATCACCAGCAAAACCAATAAAAGAATTTGAGGTGGTATTTTCCCTCCTATAACTAAAAAAGGATTTCACTTTATCACAAGTCAACTCAATCACAAGATCACCTCTTCGTTTCAATCCCAAATGACTCAAGGAGCAACCATTTTGCACACACTCCTCCTACCAATACTTGCATCCTTGCCAGCATCAGGCATCAGCAAATGGAGAAACCAAATTGGAACATAGCCCCTCAATAATAAATCTAATAGGAGGCGATCAACAATCTCCTCCACGGCATTACACAATTTTTTCTCTTGAAAAGGCCACGGCCATACATATGAAGTACCCATTAAAGAGGACTTTTGTCCTACAAAGCACATTGTCAATTGTCAAGATCCTCCCCTATTGCCATTGTCTAGGCAAAAAACACCGTACCAAAGCTTTGGTGTTTAGTTTGAACAAAAGTATAAGAGACTAAGAGATAAATTGTTTGTGAACTAGAGTGGGAAGTGGTTAGAAGTGGAAGAGATATTTTATTGCTATTGTGGATTCTCGAATCCGAATTAGACTTCTCTACTGGATATGGAGAACCTTCTTAATAATCCTGTAAAACACTCAACACTAAGTTAGTACCGACCAGGGTGGGATATCCAGCGGACAATCTGATGATCAAATTAGCCTCTAGTAAGAGCAAAAGCTATTTGACAGTAGTCTTAGCGCGAGCGTGTACGTACCTGTAGTAGGAGTGCCCTTTGAGTATATATAGTTTAGAGGTCCAACTGCCCGCCGTGGACTTTGGTCGGGAATGTAGCATCGTGGCCCGAAAACCACGGAGGTGCCACCATGTGTTCCACATTCGTGCGGATCGGGCGGGCACGCCTGCACGTCCTCCCAAAAAGCGGGAGGCACGTTTCCCACGTGCTGTGGCTGAGTGCGGACCGCTAGGTGCCTTGACCGAGAGACAAGAGATGTAGTGTTGGAACGCTTAACCGAACGACAATGCCAAGTGTCATTTAGGACAGTTCAATCCGTTTGCCAAAGACGAGCTTCCGACTCTTGGGCCAAGCTCACCTGTAGTCCAAGAAAGGAATGGACCGAGGATGATCGTGGGCCGATGGCCCACTATTATGTATCCCAGCCTACCACAGCTATCATTGTATATTTCCAATTCTTACCATGAAGGATTAAACATCTCTACTATTTAATAAATATTTTAAATCTATCATGATAGAGCTCTCAAACTCAATTTCGTAATCCCTATGTAAACTATCACATCCAAGTTTGAACTATTCTCGTTGAATACTGGGGGCCTTGGGAATGCTCTCTCCCTTCTTCTCTAACTAATGAATCATTCTAGCGTCTCGTCTTCTTCTTCACCTGAGAGTAAAGCCAGAGCAACAACTACTTAGCACCTACCAACCGTATTCTAGCAGAGGATATACTTCGATACTTAAGTCAGTCCTCACTCAAGAGAAGAAGAAAGTGCAAAAGAATTTAATTGCAAGTAACAACGGACATTTCTAGGGTTTGTACTGTTCCTTTTATCACTAGAGTAAACTTAGGCTCCCAAGTACGCTTGTGACGAACTCGTGCTCTCATGACGTCACTTGTAACTACCGTCCCAATTGATGTCATGTATGACGATCGCTGAATTACATGTAGGCAATTGCCACATGGCTGAGTGATCCTACATGGCATTCACCTGTCAATCCTCTGAATATTCCATCAGGTCGGACCTAATTAAGTCCAGCCTGGCCCACCAGTTGCTCGCCCACGGTTCCACTAACTAAACTTGCTTATTCTATGCCTTCCCCCAATACCAAGGTTCAGCCCATCATAATTGATCCAGCTTAATACCTCTTCACCTACCCAGGGCCTTCGCCATAGAGTCCGGCTCATCCCTGGATGATTCAGCCCACTAAAATTGCTAAAGCAATTTTTTCCCGTTTGAAATCGACATCAATGCAAACAGGGTGTGACTTCATCAGGACAGATATAGATTTCAAATAAAGCAATATAGTGTTCAGTTCAACAATAATAAAGAGGTTCAGCCATAGGTTACTTGAAACAGATTTCAAATGACCACCATTAAATAGTTATAGCTCCCAACTCAAGTTGAAAACCCATTCGTAAACTATCAAACTTAAATTTGAGCTATTCCCATTCAACAATTGAAGTCATCCCTTTCATCTGAAATCCAACAATCTCTAGACGGAGCCTAACTCTTATGGACACTTTTCAACAAACAAACCCTACTCAACATACTGACCTCTTAGCATACAACTGAACTGTATGACTCCTTTACTTTCCCAAGTGAGCATTCAACAAAGAAAAGGTAAATCCTTTGCAAATTGATTTTCTGATAATGGGCAAGAATTAGACCATCACAATTCATCTAATCCTACAATAATAAAAAAAATCGAAGTCCGAAACCACATAAAGAGAGAGAGAGAGAGAGAGAGAGAGAGAGAGAGAGAGAGAGAGAGAGAGAGAGAATACGGAGTAAATGCCAGAGGAACGGAGACCGGCGACGGCGGCAGAGGCAGTGGAGCCGACAAAGAGAGAGGCGACGCCGAAGGCTTTTAAGGGCATCAGGGAGTCACTCGAATGGCCTCTGCGGTAGGAGATGATACCCAACGTCATCTGGGCGGTGCTTGCGGCGGCCCACCACCAGTACCCTCCGCCTCCGCCTCCCACTTCTTCCATTTTCGTTTACTATTTCCTTTCATTCAGTTTCTCGTTCCTCCATTCGATTGAATCCCACCTCTACAAGGCCTCGTGGGCTATGGGCCAGCCTTATTTGGGAACCCAAAATATAGAATCTCAAAATATACGTCTAGTGCTTCAGTCGATTAACAGCCCCCGTTTGGATTGATAGATTTTAAGAGAAAATAAAGAAAATTAAGAGAATAAATACTTTCTCCCATGTTTAAATTGTCAAAGAGATGAAAAATGGTGAAAGAATGTGAAAAAGAGTGATATTTTTCTTTCTTTCTTTGTTTTTTTATGTATGCTAGCCAAACAAGATATATTAAAACATGAGAGAAATCGCGCTCTCTCTTATGTTGTCTATTCAAATAAGATAGTGAAAAATTAAATTCCTTTGTTTTCTCGTCATTAAAAAAATCATACTCCTTTATTTTTCTTTTTCTTTTTTTCCCTTTCTCATGATCTTGGTAGTCAAAGGGGATATAAAAGAATTACATAGAAATAAGATTAAAATATTTTGTGCAACGGTCAAGGTTATCAATACCATATTATATCGACCGGTACGTACTATTTTGGCATAAAAACGGCACCAAAAATATCTGATATCGTACCATTCTAAATACCGGCCATATCGACCGAATATTTTTTTTTATAGTTGCCAAAAAAAAAAAAATTTAGTTCTCTCTCTATGGTTATATATATAGTTGTGATCGATCCAAAATAGTATCGATATATAACTAATACCGATATGTATCGTATTAATTGCCAAATCGATACTCAAGTTAATCTGATATTTAGAACTTTGGTAACGGTAACTGAAAGAACCTTTTATTTCCTCCTATGTTGCACTTTTTACGCGTCTGGACTACCATGGGTGTGGGACCCATAGCAATTGTTTTGTTTGCATTTTGTGCAAGTAAAATTAAGAGTTCCTTGGGACTATGAAAGGTCCAAATGGGGAATAATAAAATCCAAGAAGCAGTTGGATTCAGGGAGGTTATAGTGTACTTTTTTATAATGCACGTATAGTACGGATAAATTGACATAGTTTTGTTTATTTTGTCATTAAAATTATATCGTTTTATCTTATTATGTAAATTGTTATCAAAATACATGAGGATTAAAATGATGTACTTAAAACGGACAAAATTATATCGTTTTCTCCGCATTATACGTGCACTATAGAAAAGTGCATTACAGCTTTTCCAAATCCAGGTGGGGCTAGAAAGCTAGAACCTTGCTTTTGAGTATTAAATGACTTACTCCTTTAGAGCCTGTGACTTACATCATTAAAAATATTCAAAAAATTAATTTCCAAGTGTGAAAGGGGCCTTGGATGGTCTAAAAATTCGAGAACATTAAAAGGTCGTTCGAGCTAGCTTCGCGACTGCTCGAGCGGCCATTGTAAAGTTGCAAGAGTTGCATCAATTTGGTAATTAGACTTCTTGAGTATAAAGTGACTTCCTATCTTGGAAAAAAGAACATATCAAATGCTTGAAAATGCTATCGGCCCGTTTGGATGGAACATAAATTTGAGTGCCTTAATTAAGAGGGGTTTTATGGTAGGGGTACTTAAAAATAGTGATTACGTACGAAAGTATTTGGTTAAGTTTAAGAGGGGAGGAATTATCTTAAACTTAGTTGGTTGGTAGGTTATGTGGGTGGATAAGAGTGGGTTCTTAAGCAAAAAGTTAGGCTATTTGACGTTGTTGCCCTTTTTTTTTGAACTTGTATTAAAATTGATTTGTTATTGCAAATAACATAAAATAAATTATCCTATATCTAATACTATTACAATTTATTGTTTAATTTGTGTTCATTTTTCCAAATAAAAATAAAAATTCTTATAAAATAAAATTTTTGCATCCAATAACTAATTTTTGTTTGTGATAACATCATAAAATAAAAATTCAACAACTCATACATAATGTCAAAATCGTTATTATAATCCAACAAGTTAAGATCTGTACAACTAGATAGTCATATGGTTTTATAACTATGGAGTCTGGAATCCACTTGATGAACTTCTCACCTGAACTTGATTAATCCTTTGATAAGCTAAAAACCACTCAACACTAAGTTAGTGTTGATTGGAGTTGGATCTTCAACAGGCACTCCGACGATCAAGTTAGCTTCTAAAAATAGAAAAACAACTTGAAAGCTTGAGAGTGAATAGTACGCGTACCTAAGGTTTGAGTGCCTTTGAAGTATTTATAGAGGAAGAACCCAACTGTTTGCCTCGAGATTGGATGAGAATGTCGTGATGTGGTCTGGGAATCACGAGTCCCTTGTCCGTGCAGATCATACATGCACGTTCTCATGTCCAGTAACGATTTGGCCTCTGCATTTACCTAGGTAACTGTCCACAACATAGGGAGTATGTCTCCACGTGATTGTGCCAAGCATAGAGCCCTAGACAAAATAGCCGGAGGTTACACCTTGAAAAAATCTGGTACTAGCAGCCAAGGCCGATCGAATGATGGTTTAGCCATACTCGGCATGTCGTGCATTTAGCAAAGACCGAGACATGCCAGGTGGCTTAGTCGAATCCATCGGACAAATGGCAATGGAACCGCTTGTGGGCCTGACCTAGCTCGAGCCCTGCATAGATGGGCCAAAAGTGATTTGGACTAAAAGCCCATTGTTCTACATATCTAGCCATGATGAGAGGAATCGATCATTTAAAAATCATATCCCAATTGCCTGACTCGGCCTGTTTCTTGAGAATACCAAAGGTGGCGGACATGATAGGTCACACGAACCGTCGCTTCACTGAATGGTGCCACACGTCACAAATCAATGGCAAAAACCAAACATTCGTCTCCGGCACAGTCGTTTTGAAAAATGTTCCCTGATATAAATATAAAGGGAGACCTAGAGAGAGAAACACGTGTTCTTTGTCTCTTTAGAAATCTAAGGCTCTAAGCTTTTGAAGACTTCTTGCACAATTCAATCGCATGTCCAGTAGCGATTTGGCCTCCGCATTTGCCTTGGTAACTGTCCACAACATGAGGAGTATGTCTCCACGTGACCGTGCCAAGCATAGAGCCTTAGACAAAATGGCCGGAGGTTACACCTTGAAAAAATCTGGTACTAGCAACTAAGGCCAATCGAATGATGGTTCAGCCATACTTGGCATGTTGTGCATTCAGCAAAGACCGGGGCATGCCAGGTGGCTTAATCGAACCCATCAGTCAAATGTCAATAGAACCGCTTATGGGCCTGGCCCAGCTCGAGCCCTGCATAGATGGGCCAAAAGTGATTTGGACTGAAAGCCCATTGTTCTACATATCTGGCCGTGATGAGAGGAATTGATCATTTGAAAGTCAGATCCCAATTGCTTGACTCGGCCTGTTTCTTGAGAACATCAAAGGCGGCAGACATGATAGGTCACACGAACCGTCGCTTCATTAAATGGTGCCACGCGTCACAAATCAATGGCAAAAACCAAATGCTTCGTCTTCGGCACAGTCGTTTTGAAAAATGTTCCCTGATATAAATATAAAGAGAGACCTAGAGAGAGAAGCATGCGTTCTTTATCTCTCTAGAAATCTAAGGCTCTAAGCTTTCGAAGACTTCTTGCACAATTCAATCTTCCTCGATCTCAAATTCACTAGTGTTTGAAAATTTCAGGTACAACAATCCAACTCTAAGCGCATTAGGAATCGTTGATTCCCTCATTTTCAGTCTGTGTTCATACATTTTGTGAGCAATTTTTGGGTTTCGAGAAAAACTTCAACCGAGAACTGGTCGAGTGTCTCGTCCCTTGGTTGAGTCCTCGCAATAGTATGTTGAGCCCCCATTGACTTTGTATGGTCGAACAACCGTAAACTCGTTAATAGGATGTCTGAGCCCGAGGTTGATTATGCCCAGGTGCTATCATCAGTCACCGGTAGGTCAAGATCTAGTGGTTCTTTTCGAGGCTTTTGGTGCCAAAGAGACACCTTATAATAGGTTCTTTTCAAATGCCAAAAGCTTGGTTGACTTCCGTCAGACCTACGACATATGATTGACTCGCAAAAGTATGTCGTTGATATGCCAAATCAATCAATATTTATTTATCCATGAAAGCATAACTGACAAGTTGCGTAGCCAAACAGACCATTGAAGCCAGATTTAAAATATGACATCGTGTTCTAAGAGAGATCCCAATTGCCTCATGTGGTTAACGACTTCTGAGCATTTCCCAAAGGTGACAAAGCAAATGAGAGATAGATTCATCGCGAGAGAGAGAGAGAGAGATGGAAACAACAACAGAGGAGGCAGAAGGAACGAGCGGAGGAGAAGCTCTTCAATGTCGTCAAGGATAGCAGAGAGAGAGTTAGATCAAATGGCACTCATAATTGGCTGTATCCAAACCTGCCTCCTCCTAATTCCCCTTATTCCTTATCAAAACACTCTCATACGCAATCGCCCCCAACCTCTCTCTCCTCCATTCTTTTTGGTTTCTTCCTCCATTTGTTATGTTTCTTCCTTTCACCCATTGCCTCGCTGATTCGTTTCACCTCCCCTACTAATTTGGAATTACTGTAGTGATCGCCTCCTTAGTAGGCTTGAGTGTCCATTGAAGATTAGGGTTTTAAGGAGTTCTAAATTTAGTGTTCTGGGCGAGCCTTGTTTGGACGGAGAACCATCGCTGCAATCTTGGTTTTGAGAGCGAGGTATGACTTTTTAGTTCGTTTCTTATTCATATTTTTGGGTTCTTCATGGTATTGTTCTTCATTTCGAACTGATATAAGGATAGCCTGAGGTCTTCATGCCTAACAACTACTGTGATTTTGGGTTTTGTTATGATTTTATTCTAATGAGTTCTTAGGCATGTGTTTATTCTTTTTATTCTTCCGATTTGATTTGCAAAGCCCTATGGATTTTTTCAATCGTGTGTTTGATTTCTTTGGTTGATGTATGTATTGACCTGAGTTCTTCGTTTCATGGTACTATTATGATATTTATTTTTGTTCTGATTTCGTGGAGTTGAGTGCGACTTTGTTGTCAGTTCTGGGTTCTGTTGCATGTGTGCAACTCTGGTTCCAAAGATATTCAATTTTTATTTTTTGGTTTTTTGCATGTTCACATAGTACAAGAAGTTGTTTATTGTGTTCGTTAAACATGGTAGGCAAGACTAGGCAAACAACGAGCACAAAAGTGTGATAATTAACTTTAAATAGTTTTTGAGTAGAAGTGTAATCCATAACCTCTATAATTTTGCACTTTTTTTTATGCGTCATTTGAAACAATACGGCCACATGTAAAGGCTATGACCCACATTCTTGATGGGCTAGGATAAGTTTTTGGCCTATAATTTTCGAGCCTACAACATTTGTGTATATCGTTTTTTGGTGCGTATTGTTTTGTGTTGGGCAAATACAAAACGTTGTACTGTGTTCATTTGTGCTTGTATAATTTATGAGGCTATGATGAATCGACAGTTAGGGTTGCTGCCCATTGCCTTGTGTTTGGCATTGTCTTGTGTTCATTTTTAGTTCCTAACAACATGAACCAGTTGTGTCCTAACATCATTGTGGTCATTTGCATTGTGTCGTATTCATTTGTAGTTCCTAACATCATAATGGCAACTGTTTGCTTTTTGCTCGGTGTTGTTTGCCACAAGGTTAGATGGACTATGATGTTCGTTCTGAGACCTATTCGGATGTATACGTACTTTCACAGGTTGTTACGTTTCTAGTCTGAGCTCATTTTCTTTCATTACTTACTAACAGTTACATATTTTCTAATGACAAACAAATTTGTTATCTTTCATTCGTATGTATTGCGGTTCTCGGTCCATCACATTGGCTAAAACAAGCTTATAATGATCTAAGAAAATGCCCTACAAGCTAAAAAACAAGTCACTTAATCAATTTTTACTTTCGTTGTTAATAAATTACAACGCTTATTTCTTTTATTTACCCAGTACTATTGTATTAGACTAAAGCATTTAGTAATAGAGTTGATTTCAAATTACGGCTAGCACTTTCTCGATGTGTTCATCTTAAATTAACACTTTCAAATACAAATATTTCATTTCAAGTGGTGTGATTAAAAACACAATATTTTACAAATTGTAGAATTATATTCACACTTTTAAAAAAATAAGTACAAAATAACAAAATATTATCATATAAAAATGAAATATTAAATAATAAATTACAAAAATATTTTAACTATAACTAATGAATCAAAATACTTCATTAACATAATTTTTAGACAAACAAGCTATTTTTATTAAATTTACCCATTACAAGGACAATAAAGTCAAATAACTCAATTTTGACTTAACACCCTATCTAATCTACCCACGTAAGCCACCAATCAAACCACGTCTAAAATAATCCTCTCCTCTTATCACAATACTCAACCAAATATATTTTTTTAAATTTAATACGCTTGTCTAATCCTCTCTTATTTAACACCCCAAAATTAAGACTCCATCCAAACTAGCCGTTAAGGATCAAAATCACTCGAAAAGTTTTGAACTTGAAACCTTAATAAAGAGCAAACTTTCAATTCCCAAATCTTAAACACCAAGCCAACCCTTAGGATCGACACAGCAAGCCTTTGAGTCTAACTCGATAACAACCAAGTGAAGACCTCACCCTGCAAACCCGGCTTGAAGGCGAGGGCATCAAAGAACTTATATTTACATGTTGAAGCTCTCACTTGAAGTATTACCAGCATCGATAACTAGAAGTTAGGAAGTTATGAGCAACGAAAAGGTTAGCACTGTAACGAAGAAGCTCCATATTAAAATTCTGGACACAAGGAAAGTACCTCAACTAATCCAAAATACTGCAACTTTGAGAGGATTTTGCCCATGAGAAAGTTCAGCATTGCAAATCAAATTCAAGTTTCGAGTCCAAATTTGGCAGATGTCTTTGGATTGCAAAATGTTTCAAATTGTAAGTACAGTTATTATGTAAGTCTGTTATTTTAAGAACCCACAAAAAGTGAGTCTGAACATTCTTCAGATGCTCCTGGTCAACATGGGTTCTATCAATTTCCTGACACTGAAGCTGCACAACATGAACCTGTATTTCCACGTTTTAGCATTAAAAAGAAAGCTTGGAAATCCAACTTGAAGGTATGTTCCACCAGCACACAAGACTCCGTCAACAATACAGAAATTAGAAGTTTGTTCACCAAACCCAAATAGCATGCGATCACATTTCTCAATTACATGTTTTAAAAAAGACAACTTCAGGCTCGAATGTCATGCTGTCAAAAGCACAAGTTCAATGAATTCTGACATAAGATAATTGAAGTTGTGCTTACAGGGCAAAAGTTTGGGCATGAATTCATGTTTGCAAATCACAAATTCAAGAACTATTTGGATTTGGTAGATGAGTTAAAAAACTACCTTTACCTCGTAAACAAGTTTTCAAACCACTCGGGCATGGCAAACTCACAAAAATAATAGAAAATGTGTAACTCTACATGCCAGCATACCTACTGATGGAAGTGCATCATCAAGAAGAACCAAGGTCCCAACATAACTGCATAGTGCATGCTTCAACCTCTCTGGTGCAACTGGCCCTGAATTCTCGTAAAAGTTCATCCTTAGTCTTGCCCTCCAAATGGATCAAACTTGGTTTCACAAAACAAAGCTGTAACCCTGCAATCAAATTAATACCATTTAGTCATAATGCGAATGGAACTGTAAGGTTTTTTATATAAGCCTCAAAAGTTGTGTCTTAGCAGTCAGTGAACAAACAAAACTGTATATGGTAACCCCCAAGAGGTTGGCTTGGTGGTCAAGACTTGGAACTTAGAGGTATGCTCCCTCCTAGGTCTTAGGTTCAAAACCTGCTATCAATTCTTATAGGGCCAGTTCATGTATGGTAAAATATTATGGCTTTAAATGGGGCTCCTATAAGTGGACAGTGAGATTGGAGTGTCTCTAAAGCAGCTAGAAGGTTATTAAGAAAAACAAATGAAAAGTTTCTGAGGTTAATAATCGGTGACAGTTTTGCATTTTCTTCCAGTAAATACGGAGAACAAAAACTTTCATCTTCAGAAAATGAGAAGGGCATAGGGATTTGTTTCAAACAAGCTGTGGGCTTGGATTAGTTTATAGTTACTTCCAAATAACACTGCAAAAAATACAAGGAAACAATTAACAGTAAACCAGATTGATATGGAGGGTAAAGACTTGAAAATCAAATTGAAAGGTAGCTAGAATCCAGTAGCATGCAAGTTATTGTCAAGCAATAACTAGCAATCCACCCAAAAAAAAACTAGACACTTCAGACAGAGAAAACATCCGGGTCAGTACAGTTGAAAAGGTGGATTCATAATGAATTGAAGCTAAAGAACCAAAGAAGTCTTTGATCAGAGTAAAAGAAAATTCCACAGAGAGAGAGAGAGAGAGAGGAACCAATGTGTTCATGCTTCACCACTGCCAGCTTGGCTGCCATAGTTTTGGCAGAGATTCCCATTGTCTGATTTCGCAGTCAATACCTTTGAGAAATTCCAAAACACAAAAATATTATGCAGAATCGTGTTGTTAGTACAAATGCTTAGAGGGAGTAAGAGATGCTTACATGTTTTCTGATACAGTTCCTTATCATGCCCTAAAGCTGCAGTAAGATTTGACAGCAATTTGCTGAAATTGTAGGAGAATGGGTCACAACTAAGATGATAACAAATTCGGAACCCACAGCATGATTATCAACCAGGATCCAGCAAAAGAGAGTAGAAACTACAAACATTGTCAGAGAGGACTTCTGCAAATACATTCCCTTCGATTATTGATGCATCGAACAACAAATACAATTTTGAGATAATCTCAAAACGGATCCATTTTTGAACCAGTGAACCATAATTATGAGTTATAATCCCGTAATGCTTTCCCAATGTGATACTAATATTGGCATTGTTGCTGGTCTCTGCCCATCCTGTCCTGGGTGGTTCAATGTTGATAGCTTATCTACATTTCTTGCTGTTACGACTGTGGTTTGGGTTTGAGAAACACTCCAACCACTGTTTTGGAGCAGCTGGGTGAATTCCATAAATACGAGCTATAAAACTTTTCTCGCTAGTTGCTATCATGCTTGAAACGGAGTATTTTTTTGCACTCAACCCCTTCTCTGTTATCCAAGTGTGGAAAAAGTACCTAGGCTTAATCCTTTTCTCTAGATCATAACACAAATAGGCAGGAAACAAATCAAGGTACTGCAACGAAGATCCCATGTCCATGCAAAGAAACTTTATTTTCCTCTCAAGAATCTCTGAATTTTGGTTTAAGATCTTCGGCGACAACCTTACCATTTTACATAACTTTGCGAATTTAATCCCACTGCGAAGGAGGCAATCAAAACGCTCTTTTATCTCACTACTAGTTCCGTGCGAGTCTGCTAGGACTTTTATGGTAAACTTATTTTCTCCATACCCAATACTATGCAAGAAGTTTAACTTACTAAGTGTGTGAACGGGGGTCCTTGTAGATTTTATTTTCTCCAGGCTACTTTGGTAATCCTTGTCTAATTCTTTACTTGGACTGCCAATACAGTAAGTGCCTAATCGTTGATGATTCCCAGTTCTTATCTGATTAAAGAACCATTCATGCAGATCCAGAGCTCTCATCACATGAGGTAAGTTAGCCATTTTGTTTCTTCCCAAAACATAAGGATATTCTTGAGAAATAGACTTTAATTCTATTTGGTTCATTCCAAAGTGTTTCAAGAGCCCCAACACTGAAATCACTGGGTCCTCCAAATCAAAATCCAGAATCTCATGTCTTTCAAGAAGCAATAGACCAACATCACTCTTATCAACACCTAATCTTGAAAAGAACTCCGCTTTCTTAACCAAAACCTCTTCTGGATATTTGATAAGAACTAATTTGCTCCTACCCATCATTTCCCCAATCTTCCCCTTCTGGCAACCCAAATTGTAAAGCACCCGTATTTTCCTACAAACATCAACCCAAGCATCCACATTCCCATCCAGACAATTCACCAAATCAAAATCAATAAACAATTTTCTCAAATCATCCAAAATTGCATTGATTTCACCACGCATGTCAGGCCCCCCACCCAAAACTTGAGGGAAAACCAAACAAAGCCCAATTATGGTCACACTATTAAACCCGTATTCTTTAAACCCATGAAGCCTTTTAGTCAATTCACTTGGGTCTTCACTGAAAATTGAATTCTCCTCCCTATACAATTCTCCCAAATAATTCCATGGGAAACCAAAAGAAGATAACGCACAAGCAACATTCAATACCCTTAAATCCTCGCAGAGAAAGAACTTGTTATGGGGCAGAAACCCATTAATTTCAACATACTCAATCCCAATACTCTCATAAAAAAACTCAAATTCATTGATGGGGTGGTACCTAAGGAACCTCTGCAGCGACTTGAAGAAGGTTGAGGGGGAGAAGCGGACTTTGGAAGCCACGTCGGAGAGAGAGAAGAGGGAGTTCTTGCTAATGTGCTCAGCGTAGGTGAAGGGTAGGGATCTGGTTGCGTGGAGGTACTCGGTGAGGGCCTTTTGTGCTAGTTCGATTGCTTTGGGTCTGTACTTGCAGGGTATTTTGTTTAGATTTGGGAGCTTTGCGGCGGAGGAGAATTGGCGAGAGAGGATGGTGCATAGAGATAATGTGGTGGAAAGGGGGTGGAAGTGCATGTACCGCATAATGGAGAGAGAGAGAGAGAGAGAGAGATTTAGGGCTTTGAACAGCTTGCAGAGGGGAAGGGGAAGGGGAAGGGGCTGTGGCAGTAAGGTCAAGTGACCGTGGGTTTAGGCGGGGGCCAATACCAAAATGTTGCCCACTGGACAGCTATGGTTTAAAACTACGATCAATTCCGCCTCGGCACCCAAATGGCATTTCAGTGTCTTTTTCAGTTTATTTTCTTTTTGATAACTCTGAGTTTTTGGTTCCGCTTACACACCGATGTTAGAATAGAACTTTATATAAATTAATCTTATAACGATTAATAGTACGTGACAATTTTCAAACTAAAACATTGAGAGAGAAAAAATTCCCAAATCTCAAACTTTAACAACTAGACAAATTCTTGAAATTGTCATTTTTAGTTCATTAGTGTTATCTTTTCAAAGTCATTTTTAGTTTATTAAAATTAATTTTGCTAAAAAGTAGCGTATTACTTTACTAGTCCAAATTATTTTGGTATAATTTTTTTCTATTCATATTATTTTCCTTAAAAAAATTCCTATTTATGCCAATACGCCACAAAATAGTG
Source organism: Arctostaphylos glauca (assembly GCA_019985065.2). Classification (NCBI taxonomy): domain Eukaryota; kingdom Viridiplantae; phylum Streptophyta; class Magnoliopsida; order Ericales; family Ericaceae; genus Arctostaphylos; species Arctostaphylos glauca. Next base: position 18,607,820 of record JAHSPW020000011.1, on the reverse strand, counting down.
GGGGTTAAATTTAGAGTGAATTATATTGACCTCTCCTTAGGTTCCTGCTAGATACAATCACCTCTGTTTCAAGAATTACATTGATGTCCCTTAGTTTTCAAATTATGATGTTGTTACTTCTCCAACATAATTTATATTACGTTTGAAATAACATATGTTGGATTTTTTAGGTTTTCTGAAATCAAAATTTTCTGACAAATTTTTTTAGGTTTGTTCGAAATTCAATGTTTGAAAAATCTTAAAAATTTATGACACATTATTTCAAACTTGATATAAATTATATTACAGTTTATTTTATCAAAAAAATCACGAACTTGAAGCTTTAATATCTTATTTAATGACGTTTGATTAATTTTCACAATAGGAGAAATAACTGCATAAGAGTTTAAAAGCAAGAGAGGCAAATATAATTTTTTAAACCTCAAGGGGGTGATTGTACCCCCAATTTTTTGCGACGTTGATTACAGAGAATAATTCAAAACACAAAGAAGCCTTCATTTCATAAATGGTAAAATACAAGTTTGGAATACAAAATACTGAAATAAAAGAAATAAATTTAAAAATGGGTCTACAGAGTACTAAAGACCCTAATCTAAGGAAAACACGGAGCAATGAGCTCTTCGACGAGGTTGTTGTCGTGATGGTCTAGAACTCGGGCTCTTTGATTCTGTCCCGACCGATACTTGCGTGAAACGTCAGGAACAGAAAAATTACACCATAACTATAAGGCTCAATAAATAATCATACTCGTACTTTCAAATTGTGTTCATGATTAGAATATGCTTCTAACAAAATCCCATAGTCAACAACTAAGCCATTATTCTCAATGTTCTCAACATTATTACCCAGCAATATGTTTTCTGACAAATTCAAAACTCCCATCCTAGGTTAACACAAGCATTGCCAACAGGTCAAAAATCATAATTGCAGTGCATGTACTGCTCCCGTCCAATATAGTCTCGACCCATATATTGAATCGTGTTCTCGACCACCAGCGTTTTAAAATGTTGGCTTTCGTCCACGATGTAATGCCTCGATATCTCGAAATATTAATTTAATCTTATTAATATCATTTTATTAGTCAAAACGACGATTCAGAAGAAAACGACCTTTATTAATTAAAGTCCAAAAATTTAAACAAAGTTACAAGGTCTGAAATGTAAATTGATGAAAATATCTTCCTTGGTTTACATTGACATAACAAAACAAATAAGAAAGCAGATAAAGGTAAGGCAGCTAGACGCAGCTGAAATCTTCTTCTATAGCTCCCGACTCTTCGTGTAAGGGTAAATTCTCCATTTGCTCTTTTTCACCTGGCATGAAATGCCATAGAATTGTCTCGATGAATAATAAAACTCAATAGAGAAACATACCCAAAAATCAAAGCCAAAGGATAACAAGCATGCGACAAGATATGTAACAATGGCAGAATAAACTGTGCAACAAAATAAACAGGTAGATATATTATGATTTCGTTCTTTTGGATTTCTAGAAATTCCACCTAGGAACTCCAAGTCTTACCCAACATGTCTAACCTAGAATACTCAGTTGATATTCACCAATCCTTATCTATGCAGGACCTAGTCTGAAGTTATGTACCAGACTTGAATACCGACCCAGTAAGGTGAATAACTACCTCACCCTACCTAGAACCAACCGAGAGTGGCATTGCCAAGTCAGGTACCAACAATGCTATCCCTAAAATGTGATCGGGTGAGAGATGGTCTGTCAGTGTTAGTCCGGATAGTTGATATTCCAGTTGTTATTATTGGGCTTTAAAACTTCTCGACCTTTTAGTGATGCATTGTTGAGATTGGTTGGCATAATTACGTAGAGTAGTGTTGATTTTCCAAAGCCTTCTGCTAAGTTGTAAGTTGTTTATATTATTGACTCTGATAGCGTTGATGGTGTTTTAAAATTAAAGATACTTTATTTCAGCTGCATGTGATTTGTGAAAAAATAAAAATGAAGTTTTTATGTTGTTTATAGGTCACGTGTCAACCAGTGCGGGTCCATATAGACTTGTATCGGGACGGGTTATAACACGTGGCTCCCTAAAATTTGGGACTCTAGCCATGCGTTGAAAAAGATGATACGACCCTGGAGGTGGCACCACAAAATATGTTTCTGAGGGTGGTATGGATGGTATTATAGGTGGGAACAATAGGTAGTGCCTCTGTAAACTAGGGGTGAAATCGGTTCAGAGTTGGTTCGTTCGGTCCAATATTTTCACGAACAAATTTAAATCGGTCTATTTTTTTTCCAAACTGACCCCGACCAATTTATTTTTGGTTTGGTGAGGTTCGGGGCGGCGTCAAATTCTTTTAGGGATTTCGGTCTGTCCAAATGGGCAATGTTAAAAATTAATTTTGGGCCCGTTTGGTCCAAATCCACCACCAATGCAGAAAATATATTACCAAATGGACTTTCATTCGAATTTTTTTCAATCAAGTATCAAATGGGCCCACTTCAAGAAAAATATTCATCCATTCTTTTACCCAAATAGTAAAAATCACATAATTAAAAATCACAAAAGCCAAAAGCATCACTAACTTTTGGTTCGGTCCAAGTCAGTTTGATCCAATACCATCCGGTCCACTATTGGTTCGGTTTGGTTCGGTTCGGTCCAGTCTAAATTCTAAAAAATCGAGATCGAACCGAATATATTTCAAAAAAACTTTCTTGCCGAACCCCATTTTGGACCGATCGAAGACTGAACCGAACGGTCGCGAACGGTCGATCTTTTTGGTTTTCCTTTCACCCTTACTATAAACATCTCATACCTTGTCTCCACTCTTCGTGATTGAGGTTCGACCCAATGTCGTCTTCCATATACCCTATTATTGGTTCAAAAATAGGGTTTTAAGAAATTTTACTCCAACCGACTCCCTTGGTACTGGGTAGGTCATTGACATTTGGAGAAGCCATTTGGACATAGTGAATTTTTTCATCCTCACTAGAAGGCGTTCCTTCTATGGTCTTGGGTCTTATATGTTGACACAACAATTGAGGTGTTCCTATAGATCTAGGTGATCCTTGTCCCATATTTACCCCGTCACTCTGTGATTTGGCCTCATCTCTAGGATCTCCCTCAAAGAATCCAGGTTGGGAGTGCATCATGCCTCGACCATGTGTATAACTGATTTGAGTTTTAGAAAATGACCCGCCAAACGTAATTTATCTCATGGCTGGTACTCATTCTTCCATATGTCTCAACAAGGCTCGCTGCAACGTGTCAATTTCTTTCAATGAGTTCAGAATTTGGAGATTCAACTATTGAGATTCAACATCTAGGAAATTGCTTAGTATAGCATCACTCACATATGTAGTTCGACCAACATAACTAGTTTGGTCACCTTGGATATGATGACTTCCTAGTTTCATATTGAACTTTTGTAAGATGGGCATGACCCATTGTTTGGGTTTGGCCAACATGTTCATTCTAAATATCATTTTGGTCTCTTTCTATTTCATTATTGGAGGCATTATCCACTGGGCTTACCTGTCAATCTAGAAAATGACGAGGAGAGATCGTATGGGCTACTGCTTGTGGATTCGGATATCCATCTTGTTGAATGCCTCCAAGAATATCATATCGATTGAAATTTCTATTTTTGATTAGTACACTTCTTGTCGTATAGTTCTCCACCATGGCTGTTATGACCAGGGGTCATCATGAGGTTGTTGGAACCCCTGGCATCCTCCTCCGTGAAGATAATGGGCTACTCATTTAGTCTTCTCTCTTTTTATAGTCTACTCACTGCCATCACCTTTACATCCCCCTCATTTCTTAACCTCATCGAGTGTGGTTTCCAAGTGGAGCTGGTTTCGCCGCCTTTGGTAAATTCCTCCCAGATTATCCTTATCTGTCCGATTATCTAGAAGGGTTCAAGCTCCCAATCTCTGGGGCACTCCTCCCAATGTTCCCTAAGTCTTCTTTGTTCTTCTTGATTATGCTGACCGTTCACAAATCTGTTCAGCTTCCTCATCTAGACCAACTCGTCAATCTACTCCTTCAAATCAAAGCAATCTGTCATGTTGTGACCATCATCACGGTGGATACATCAATACTTCCTCTCGTCCTCCATGTCGGATATGACCTGAGCCTCTTGTGCCAGCGTACTTTTGGGTCATTTGCGATCTACTTTAACACCTACTCCATTGGAAGGGTAAGTGCAGTAAACCCTTCAGACCTCTCGTATATTTTCATCCACTCATCCTATCCCCCTCTCGAATACTCCCTCTTGTTTTGCTGTCCGACCAGTTCTGACTTTGGCCTCTTCCTGTTTACCTCCTCCGCTCGACCACGACGTGCTGCCATGGCACCATCAGCATTCATATGTTGTTGAATCCCAATCATTAGCTCAATTATTATTGACGGTAGCCACTCAGACAGATGGTAAAAAAACTAGGTCAACTTACCTCCCCCCCCCCCCCCCACACACACAGACACAAAGGTCGTGAGAGTTATCTTGTCATCCATCTGTAGGGCTTCATCATTGAAGCACTTGAGGTAACCACACAATGACTCTTCCCATTCACAAGGTAGATGGCCGGTCAGTGGAGTCGCCGACCACTAAAGAAGTGGTTGACAAATTGTCTAGTCATCTGCTCATAACTATTGATCGTCTCAGAAGTGAGCTTTCCGAACCACACCCAAGAGGAGCCGCTCAGGGTCGTGGAGAATGCTCGACACATTCTCTCATCCGAGACTTTGTGCAAGGTCATGAAGATCTTGTAAGTCTCCAAGTGATTCAACGGGAATATGACTTAGATTACTAGGTAAGAATTTCTATAAAAGATAGCATACCCTCAAGGTTAGATACACATCGTAAATTTTTATTACAAGCACTATATTGAGAGTTGTCCATTAATCTAAATACTGACTTAATCAGAGTGTCTTTTCACCTAGAAGCAAATGGTCTTTTGACGGTTTATTATCTAGCATAAATCAAGTTTTGAATAAGTTAAAGAACACATGTGCTCAGCTACACCCATCATTACGTGCTCATGGAGCAAATGACTCCAAATCACACCACAATTATAGGGGGTCTGTATAATGAGAAGTGACTTAATTGACATGATTTTGTAGTGACGATAGCCTAAAGCACAACTTGCAAAAATCTTTGTATTCTGCAATTTTTTAAAAAAAAAATTGGTGAAAACAATTACATTACAGGACTTGTCTTTTCCAATGAAATTAAATTTACAAGATTCTTCATTTTTTTTTTTGTGTGTGTGATAATCAACTCAGTAAGTTTAATAAAGTGGAGGGGAACTGTAACCGGTGATTAATTATGGGTAAGTAATCATTGCATTTTACACTACTCTTGTTGCCCATTATTAATTGTTGACCCCTAAAATGAAAACAGTCCACCTGTAGGGCTTCATTATTGAAGCGCTTGAGGTAACTACATAATGACTCTTCCCTACATTGTTTGACATTCACAAGGTAGATGGCCGGTCGGTGGGGTTGCCGGCCACTAAAGAAGTGGTTGACAAACTGGCCTTGTCGGGCTTCCACTCCTTCAATCCCAAGGCGGCTATCCACCTTTTCCTCCACCTACTCATTGACTGCTTGGCCCCTAGACTCCTCCCAACGCTCTTTCACCAAAAGGTCAAGCGGTAGGAAGACCTTGGCATGCAACTCCTTCCCTAGGGTTTTATTTGGCCCCACTGGCATTGCCACCAACTGGTTGAGATGTCACACCTGGGCCTCCATCAGATTTCTATTTTGGGAAGCGTTGGCTTCTCGTCGACCTCGTTGCATAGATATGGTGTTCACAATAATTTTTGATTCTCAGTTAAATTTGTTTTGAGTGAGAATGCGTCGTTCCCACAGACAATGCTAGACCGATGATGCCAAAAATCGTGGAAATCTCTCGCACTTCTGCCTTCGCTTTCACAAACAAGTCCGGTGGTAGAAGGGTCGTTTTCCAACCAAATGACCCTTCAACGATCAAGTTAGTAACCAGAGAGTAGATAGTAGGCAATAATATATGGATTGTGTATGTAAATTGTATCTCGTCTCATGGCCGAATATGGTCTTTAATAGGCCTAGGAAGGGGCTAATCTCCGTTATGTTCTGGGAAGACTGTCTTTGTAATTTTGAGTGTCATCCTCGGGATGTTGAGCAATACTAGCACCATATCCAGAATTGCTCGAGTAATCAGGGGTGTCTCGAAAGGGTTCTCATGGTCGGCTATTACTTCGTGTCTTTGGTATGAGTGTGCACATCTAAGCAGGTATCAATAGAGAGTCTGCTGATCGGTGTTGCGCATGCTCGGTCTTCCAATCAACCAGTCGACCATCTATCGTACTGCACAGTTTTTGACGACATGGAGTGCATATGTCTACCGATCAGCCCAGAGTCAAACTAGACTCATCAAACTTAATTAAATCAATTGAGTTTTTTTGAGTAAATAAATTGAATTGACAGCTCAGTAGAGGAGTTCTCTTGTGCACGTGAACGCTGTTAAGATAGAAAATAGAGTAGACGACCTGAGAAATGGTGTTTAAAGAGTGGATTGAAGATAAGTGTTATCCCCGATTATCTCAGAAATAGTTCAAATCAGATAAGATGAAGAATCCAAGGCCAATTCAACTTATAACGAGAAATTTGCAGATAAATGAAACTTTAACTATAGAAGATAAGGATTTGAGAAATCTGGACAAAGACTTGTCTTATTAGTAACTAATTAGAAAGCACTTCCAATTCGTTCTTAATGTGAAGTTAGAGACTTGAATATGACTCAGATTACTAGGTAAGAATTTCTATAAAAGATAGCACACCCTCAAGGTTAGATGTACACTTTAAATGTTTATTACAAGCACTATATATATTAAGAGTTGTCCGTTAATCTAAACACTGACTTAATCATCAGAGTGCTTTTCCGCTTAGAAGCAAAAGGATCCTTTGACGATTTATTATCTTAAAGAGATTATGTTTTGAGCAAGTTAAGGAACACATGTGTTCAGCTACACCCATCATTACGTGCACATGGATTAAATGACCGAGTGCCGCTTTAGGACTCCAAATCACACCACAATTATAGGGGGTTGTATAACGAGAAGTGGATTAATTGACATGATTGTGTGGTGATAGTAGCCTAAAACATAATTTGCAAAAAATCATTGTATTTTGCAGTCACCCATTATTAATTGTTGACCCCTAAAATGAAAACAGTTCTATCCACTCTTCACAAATTAAACATTTGACTAGTCAACACTAGACATTTCCCTCAATATTATTTTTTAACTGATCATCATTACTTCATTGGCGGCTACACTAATCTCTCCAATGTTGCTAACCCCATTCTCAATCCATTACTTCTTTGGGTTTCTGTTCCACTACATTTTCTATATTTCCTTTTTTAGAAACAGGAAATCAAAATATCTATATTATTTACAACTCACAATGTGGAGACTTCAACTAGTATCGTACATGGACCATCTCTATCTTGGTACAAGAGAAGTTATTGGCAACTAAACCAAACGATATTCATTCTAATTTGTATAATTTTTCCTTTCTCCAATTTTTATCTCTTCCCCATTTTTCAACAAGTGCAACATATGCCTTTCTTGGCTATTGGAACTATATTTTTTTTACCCAAGTGGAGATATGCACAGCCCAAGAAAGCTCCCAACTGGATGGGAAATGCATATATCCATATATATGGAATAAAATAACTGTTGAAATGGTTACTAAAAAGGTGGTAAATGATCTCCATTAATCATGATTTGAGGTAATAAAATTGTAACAGTTGTACTTTAATATTTGTAATCACTTTTTAAGATTTAAACTCTAATTTATTAAGGAATTAAATATATAAAAACTTATTAAAAGTAAAATATTAAATTATTGTAACAATCTCCCACATAATTTAAAATTTTACAAGAGTGTTTTTCTCTATACTGCGCAATGGGTATAGGTGTCTTCTAGGCTTGAACCTAAACTTAGTGTTAGCAAGTTTTAGTTTGAAGGATCGAAGTGAACAAAGTCTTGAACTAGGTCCTTGATATCAAACTTGTACTTACCACACACACAGTACGAGAAACAATTATGATTCTTGAATGGTTAAACGGTCATGCGCATGTATCTCATTTCTATGAATGTCTTTAGAGAATAGCCCAATTTCTCACAGCAGAGACTCCACTACCACACTCATATAGGTGTGTCCTCCAATGGTAGTTTGTGACTAACTCCCCGTAGAAATTCTACCTTGGACACATTCAGAGCTTAGCTCTTCCTAATATCACCACATCATTTTAAGCACTATCACCATAGGAATAGGACCAAGGAATTTCCCTCTAATAATTTTAGTGCTTTGCCTAGTCATTTTTCCGCTTCATTATTACCTATTGAACCTTATTCATGGGATCTCCAATCACAAAGGTTAGGTGTCTACTAAGGTAACTAATTTACAGGCTTCAGTCTCATTCCCCTCGATGATTCAACAACTAGCCTTCACGCTAGTCCTTTTGTAAAAGGATCTGCTATGTTCTTTTTCGATCTCACAAAATCGAGTGCAACTATTCCTTGAGACAATAATTGCTTTATAGGATTATGTTTTATTCTGATATGTCTCTTTTTCTCATTAGAATTTGTGTTCTTAGCTTTTGCAATAGCAGCTTGATGATCACAATGTATCGAGACAGCAGGAATAAAACTATTTAATAAAGGCAAATCAATCAACAAATTTCTTAGCCATTCGGCTTCAAAACAAGTCATATCTAAAGCAATAAATTCAGCTTTCATGGTGGATATCGATATTATGGTTTGCTTAGATGATTTTCAAGCTACTGCACCTCCACCTAGAGTAAAAACGTAACCACTAGTGGCTTTTATTTCATCAGAGTCACTAATCCAATAAGCATCACAGAATCCTTCTAAAACATTAGGAAACGCAGAGTAACGAATACCGTAGTTAATTGTACCTTTAAGATATCTAAAAATTCTTTCTATGGCATTCCAATATTCTAAACTAGGATTACAAGTGTAACGACTATTCTAAACAGCATAAGAAATATCAGGTCTGGTACAATTAGACAAGTACATCAAAAATCCTATTATCTGTGAATATTTATAAAAACTGCCATAAGTTTCAAGTATTATCTGTAAATATTCATTTTTTAAATAAAAACTGCCAATTCTATAGAAAAAATACCTCAAAATCATCATTTTTCAAAAGGTATGAAGTCCATAAGTTTCAAGTATTACAACCTAAAAAGAGGCACCCCCGGCCCGATGATCAAAATAACATCTTAAAGTGTTACAAATGATTTGAGTATGAGTACATAATTTTCACAAAAGAGAAGTTACTATACATCTTTCAAAAAGGTAAGTCTAAAGATGATGTATAATTCCATTCATGACATTTTCTTCAAAACATGCTTCGTTATGCATCCATGCAAGTCCAAATCATGTCTCTGAAACAGTACATGAAAGAATAAAATGGTGAGCTACAAAGCCCAGTAGAGACGTCTATACCAATATTATATGAGTATGCAATGATTTGGCATGGTTCATGAACAACTCACAATAACACGTACGATAAATAATCCATAAGTCTCCAAAGTATGATTGCAACTTCTTGAATATAAAACGGTAAGTCAACATGACTAGTCAATCCATTGTTCTCATATCAATTTCATTGTCACATTCCAACTAGCACCTCACCCAATGGTGGCTAGATAATATCCAAAATATACTAGCACATCTCTCATCGGAGGTTAGGTGTCATATAACTGGCACATCTCCTGTCGGAGGCCAGACGTCGTATAACCGGCACATCTCCCGTCCGAGGCCAGGCGTCGTATAACTAGTACATCTCCCGTCGGAGGCCAGACAATACATCGTGTCAATGCAAGGCAACCACCACGGTACAATAATTCCCAAGTCATATTCATTAAGCTAAAGTGGTAATATACATGCACAACCATCAAATGGAAACCTGAAATCACGTATTCGTCATGTACATATAACCGACGACAGGTGCAAACATTACCCTTAGAAGCCAATAATTCAATTATTTAATGAAAACTATCGATAAGAATTTAGCACGGAATTACCGGTAATTCAGGCTCTATTACCGGTAATAGCAATTCTGATACTATTACCGGTAGTACTGAACACTACCCAAAAATGAATGCTGTATTACCGGTAATACAGACTCTATTACCGGTAGTAGAATGCACTGCCCAAAAACACCCGAAAATGAAGAAACATTGTATTACCGATAATAGCACGCTATTACCGGTAATAGCACGCACTGTCCAAAAAAATACAATTTTCTACAAATTTTCTAAACTTCAAACATCAAGCTCTAAACCAACACCCAACCTCATAGATCACCAAAAACAAGTCATATACACATAATAGAGGTAAGATATCCCTACCTTGAGTGTCGGATCAAAAGATTTGAGTTCCAAAAGCAAGCCCACCTCCAATGGTGGATGAACTTGAGATGAACTCTCTCCAAGCAAAATGAGCACGATCAATCACCAAATACTCACCAATAGCAAGGGAAATATGAAGGATCTTGAGGGATTCTTGATATTTTAGCAAGATTTGAGGGAACCGGGGGCCTTGCTGTGCGCAATGCACAGCAGGGTGTGCTGCGTGCCAAAACGGCGTCGTTTTGGCGCACAAAACACTACCCGAACAATAAAAAATTGACCGAATAATTTTCGGATAGTATTTTACGCGCCAAAACGACGCCGTTTTGGCGCACAGCACACCCTGCTGTGCACTGTGCAGAGCAGGGCCCCCATTTTCAGATTTGAGAAATGAGGTTTGAAAGAACTCACAGTCCCACCTCTATGGGAGTACACGGGAAAGAGAGAGAAAAAAGCATGAGATTTTTTTCCAAAAAACTGATGTGGAGCTATTTAAAAGCCCAATTACACTTTCACCCTCCAACTATATTACATGCAACCATCAAGCCCTCTTTTAACACACACCATACATAAACTCCAAATTTTTATATATGCATAAAATGCAATAAATCTACTTGTTAAATCTAATTCTGAAAATTTTTTATTTATTTATTTATTTAATTTTTTTTAAAATTCCGGTTCTCACATAAAATAATTAAGAATAACTTTTGAAAGAGAGATTGTATAATTATAGTATCAATATTCTTTTGATAAAGTAACAAAATAATAAAAGTTGCAAAAAGAAGTTAATGCAATATTTGAAAATTTGTAGTTGAAAAAAAAAAAAAAAAGAAGATTTTTATTAATTAGATTTATATTAGTTAGGAATAAGTTATCAACCTAATATTAAAAAATATGATATTTATTAAAAAATTCAACCTAATATTTGAAAATTTTTAGTTGGCAAAAATATAGGATACTTATTAATTTGATTTATATTAGTTAGGAATAAGTTGTCGAAGACCTACCTGTAAATCTAGCTAAGAAAAACGTATATAACTTTCAATCAATAATTTGAATATGAGTATAACAGTTAAAATTAAGATAATTTTTTATCTTAATAAAATCGTGAATTCATAGTGTAATTAATTTGTTATCCAATTTAACCTTTCAACAGGTGCGTATGAATGCGAATAAAATTTAGTGTTTTGCATATTATTCAACTTAATATGTCTTAATGACATTATAAGAATAAACTCTCCTACACCATAACAAATACTACATCATTTTTGTTCTTTTTTTCAACATTAGACGACCTCTTTATATTTTTCTTAAATTTTTAGAAACAAAAAAAAAATTTAAGAAAATTTCTTTTAATATTTTATTTTGCTATTTTATTTTGTTTGGTTTTATTTTTAATCATCAACCTACTTGACTAATTAAACTAAAACCACCTTGATGATTAGTCAACTCGTTGGTCTTAAAAATGAGTGATTTTACAGAAGGTGAAAAAAATATCAACATGATACGATGAGTTGATTAAATTGTAATCTCAACTCAATACTTAATAATATGATCCAGCCACATATTGATTCATAACCTTATTAATTATAGTAAATACTTTGCGGTGATAAAATTTATCATGACCGTTATTCATATAATATTTGAAAATATATATTATAAATTATATTTGTAAGAAAGTTATAAAAAAGAAAAGAAAAAGAGGAGACACTTTCAATGCTCTTAGATCTCTTACCCGATATCATCGAAAATATTATGCTAGAAAATGCCATGATTTCAGCCTTTTGCAGCTTTAAAACTGATCGAGCTTTTTAAAAATCAAAGTCAGGGATAATGAAAAATAATATGATTATTATTTTATTTTTTTGAAAGGTAAAAGAATGATGTGATTATATATTGATTTATTTGTAAGAAGTTACGGACTAAATCTTCTTTCTAGGTTAGAATAAGTATATTTATTTATATTTTAATTTTAAAAATCAATTTATGTGTAATTTCTTAAATTTTATGTCCACTTACATATATATGTAAATACGCGCGTGTGTGTAGATAGATATAGATAGACAAGGAAATGTATGGAAATAAAAATATCATAAATGAAATATAGTAAGTATTTGAATTTGAATTCAAAAAAGATTCATGCAATATTTTTATAGGAGTACAGTAGTATGTGTTACTTTAAATTGTCATCACAATCCAATTAAACTGTGGCACTTGTCGCGCTCAGAGTAACTCTCACGAAGAATCGCATTACAATAATATATAGTATAGATTTGCACACGCATCTCGTGTGTCTCAAAAAAAGTATATATAAAGGAGCTACTTTTTTTTTTTGTGCGAACTTGAAAACGAAACTTCATCAAAAAAGTATTTTCTGTTAAAGTCCCAAAAAAATTATATTCACTTTTAATATACCATAAAATAACTGTCAGATAAAATAGTAAAATAATATTGTTTGTGTGACCCACAACTTTCCTGCCACTTTTTCCACATCTCTCTTTTAGAAAATTTAAACTGTCGCTCCGATGATAATTAATTTGCGCACACATTGCATGTGTCTTGGCCTCTAGTGTATATGTATATCTACATATGTACATACACATGCATATACATACTTATATGTAATACAATGTACATACACATGTTAAATTTAATGACTTTGTGGGCTAGCCTTTTTTTGTTTGTTAACTTTTGTTTTATATTTATATTGGGCCTATTTATCTTTTGTAAAGCCCATATTAGTTGTGAGGGTTTTGTTTCTATATGCTTGCTGATGAATGAAAGAGAGAGGAGCTGCATCCCCACTTCCCCACTTTTGAAAAGCCTCCGCTGTTCACTGTTTTTTTTATTTTTCTGCTGGAAAAAGGGCAGCCCCCATTTTCTTCCAAAAATCTTCATTCCTCCCTCTAAAAATCAAATATTAGTGAGGGGTAATTCCAACATAAGTGGTATTAGAGCAAGGTTGGATCAATAACCAAGTTTTGGGGCGTGAAGATTCAAGATCCGGAAAGCAAATCCGGCGAAATCAAAGTCCATGGCGAGTTCTAGCAACCAACCACCTCATGGTCCAATCTTTGATGGTGAAAACTATGATTTTTGGTATGTAAAAATGAAAACCCTACTTATTTCAAATGATTTGTGGGAGTATGTAGAAGATGGGTTTGAGAATTTCGAAGATGGAAAAGACTTAACGAGTGCTCAAAAGGCTCAATGGAAGATTGATGTGAAGAAGGATGCAAAAGCCCTTTTTATGATTCAACAAGGAGTTTTCAATTCGATTTTTCCAAGGATTATCAATGAAGTGAAGGCAAAGGATGCTTGGGACGTTCTTGAGAAGGAGTTTAGAGACAACTTGAAATGTAAAAGCTATAAAACTTCAATATTTGAGAAGGGACTTTGAAAATGTGAAAATGAAAAATGTTGAATTATTGAAAGACTATTTTTCTAGACTAATGGAAATAGTCAATCAAATGAGAACTTATGGGGAAACCATTACTAGTCAAAGAATCGTTGAGAAAATTTTGATTAGTTTGCCCGAAAAATATAATCCAATTGTTGCCGTTCTTGAAAATACTAGTGACTTTGCAACTTTGAGTGTTGAAGAATTGATGGGTTCCATTAAAAAATTTGAGCAAAGATTGAGTAGACAATAGGAGAAATCAATTGAAGGTGCCTTTCAATCTAAGCTAAATGTTGGTACCACCAAATCGCAAGGGAAAGAAGCCACTAGTCATGATCGACCTAAGGGGAAATTTTTTAAAGGAAAGGAAAATCACAATAGTGGAGGAGGTCGAAATAAATTTTAAGGAAATAAGTATCAAAAAATGGAAAATGAAGGGCCCACTCAACAAAGGTGTGGTATTTGTAATAGAAGTAGTCATGTTGACAAGGATAGTTGGTTTCGAGGAAAGCCACAATGTTACAATCGTAATAAGTTTGGGCATGTCAAGAAGGATTGTCGAGTTACAAACAATCAACAAGCGAATTTTACCGAGGAGCAAGAAGGCGAAAGGAATATGTTTTACGCTTGTCAAGCGGCTTCCGAACAAAGAAATGATGTATGGTTCCTTGATAGTGGTTGTAGTAACTATATGACCGGAGATGAGATTATTTTTGTCAATCTTGATATTTCCTCCAATTCTCAAGTGAAGATGGGAAATGGTGCCTTAGTCCAAGCAAAGGGAAATGGTACTATAGCGGTTGAGACAAAGACGGGTCCAAGAAAGATTGTCGATGTTCTACTTGTTTCAGATTTGGAGCAAAACTTGTTGAGTGCTGGTCAATTTGTAGAGCATGGGTACTCCGTTCACTTTGATGAAGATTTTTGCAAGATTTTTGACAAATGAAGGAGAAATCAACTTGTGACAAAAATCAAGATGGAGAAGAATATAAGCTTTCCTCTCACTTTTCGATATGCAAGGAATGTGGCATTGAAGATGGATGTTCTTAATGAGTCTTGGCTTTGGCATAGAAGACTTGGTCACTTGAATTTTCAAAGCTTGAAAAACCTTCAACAAAAGAGCATGGTGTATGACTTACCAACTATTCATGAAGTCAAACAAGTTTGTTGTACTTGGAAAGCATCACTGTGACTCATTTCCACAAGACAAGACGTGTAGAGCTAAAGCACCATTGGAGCTTGTCCATACCGATGTGTGCGGGCCTATGGATACACCAACTCATGAAGGTAATAAGTATTTTATCATTTTTATTGATGACTATTCAAGAATGACTTGGGTGTATTTCATGCGTCAAAAATCGGATGTTTTCTCTATTTTAAAAGGTTTCAAAGTTTTGCTGAAAGACAAAGTGGTTTGCTCATAAAAATTTTGAGAAGTGATAGAGGAGGAGAGTACAACTCAAATAAATTTGATAAATTTTGTGAAGATATTGGCATGGATAGACAACTTACCGTTGGGTATACTCCACAACAAAATGGAGTGTCCGAGAGAAAGAATAGAACTATTGAGGAGATGGCGAAATCGATGTTACATGATAAGAGATTGCCCAAAACTTTTTGGGGTGAAGCCGTTTACAAGGCGGTTTATTTGATGAATCGATGTCCTACGAAAGCTCTTGAGAGTAAGACTCCAATTGAAGTTTGGAGTGGAAGAAAGTCATCCATGAATCACTTGAAGGCGTTTGGGTGTGTTTGTTATGCTTATGTTTCAAAGCAAGTAAGACACAAACTTGATAAAGTTAGTAAGAAGTGTATATTTGTGGGTTATAGCTCCCAATCAAAGGGCTATAGACTCTACAATTTGGAGACAAATAAGGTGATTATTAGTAGAGATGTTGTCTTTGACGAGAAGACTTCTTGGGATTGGAATGGAAAAAATGTCCAAAACCAAGTAAGTACTTTCCAAGGAGAACCCGAAAATGAAGAAAGTGAAGATGATGAAGTTTATGAAGCTCCACAACAAATGCCTCAATCTCCAAGTTCACAAGCATTCCCATCAAGGTCAAGTTCCTTATCTCCAAGTTCAACTCCAAGAAGAATGAAAAGTCTTAGTGATGTGTATGAAAGTTGCAACTTTTGTGTTGTGGAATCGGAGAGTTTTAAAGAAGCAATCAAAGAAAAAGCATGGAAAAAGGCTATGAAAGATGAGATTTGTGTTATTGAGAAAAATAAGACTTGGGAGTTGGTGGAGAAACCCAAAGACAAAGTAAGAATTGGTGTGAAGTGGATTTTTAAAACAAAGTTCAATCCCGATGGCTCCATTCAAAAGAATAAAGCAAGACTTGTTGCAAAAGGGTATTCTCAACAACCCGGAATTGATTTCCAAGAAACATTTGCTCCGGTGGCTCGTCTTGACACAATTAGAGCTCTCATTGCTTTGGCGGCACAAAAGGGATGGTCTTTGTACCAATTTGATGTCAAATCAGCATTCTTGAATGGTCCCTTGAATGAAGAGGTGTATGTTGATCAACCTCAAGGTTTTGTTGTCAAAGGCAAAGAAAGAAAAGTCTACAAGTTGAAGAAGACTTTGTATGGGCTCAAGCAAGCACCACGAGCATGGTATAACGAGATCGATGGCTATTTCAATGACAAAGGGTTCCAAAGGAGCAAAGTGAGCCAACCTTGTACATCAAAAGACAAGGTACTACTAATATACTTATTGTGTCTCTCTATGTGGATGACTTGATTTATACCGGTAGTGATGCAAAAATAATTGAGGATTTTAAAAGAGATATGACGAAGAAGTATGAAATGAGTGATTTGGGTCTCTTGCATTATTTCTTGGGCATTGAAATTCACCAAAATGAAAGTGATATTTTTATTTGCCAAAAGAAATATGCCAAAACTCTTTTGAAAAAGTTTAAGATGAGGGATTGCAAACTGATTGCTACCCCCTTGATTGTGAATGAAAAATTATCGAAGGATGATGGAAGCAAAGAGGTAGATGAATCCCTTTATAGAAGTTTGATTGGAAGTTTGTTGTACTTGACCGCCACGAGGCCAGATATCATGTATGCCACAAGCGTGTTGTCACGGTTCATGCACAACTCAACTCAAACTCACTTTGGAGTGGGTAAGAGAGTCTTGAGGTACATTTAAGGTATTCTTGACTATGGTATTTTGTATGAGAAAAATGTAGGTGGAAAGTTGTTTGGGTTTTGTGATAGTAATTGGGCCGGAAGTGTAGATGATATGAAGAGCACTTCCGGATATGCATTTTCTTTTGGCTCGGGTGTCTTTTCATGGGCATCTAAAAAGCAACAAACCGTACCTCAATCTACCGCCGAGGCCGAGTATGTTTCGACAGCATTGGCAACCTCTCAAGCAATTTGGTTAAGGAGAATTTTGGAAGATATTGGTGAGAAGCAATGAGAGGCTACTCCAATTTTGTGTGACAAGAAGTCGACGATTGCTATGACAAAGAATTCCGTCTACCATTGCTGCTCGAAGCACATTTCCATCAAGCATCACTTTATTAAAGAGGCCGTGGAAATCGAAGAAATTCAACTCAAATATTGCACTATCGAAGAACAAGTGGCGAGCATTTTCACTAAAGCTCTTTCAAAAGAGAAGTTTCAATTTTTTAGAGAAATGTTGGGTGTTACCACAAAGCATTAAGTGGGAGTGTTAAATTTAATGACTTTGTGGGCTAGCCTTTTTTTGTTTGTTAACTTTTATTTTATATTTATATTGGGCCTATTTATCTTTTGTAAAGCCCATATTAGTTGTGAGGGTTTTGTTTCTATATGCTTGCCGATGAATGAAAAAGAGAGGAGCTGCCTCCCCACTTTCCCACTTTTGACAAACCTCCGCTGGAAAAAGGGCAGCCCCCACTGTTTTTTTTATTTTTCTACTGGAAAAAGGGCAGCCCCCATTTTTTTCCAAAAATCTTCATTCCTCCCTCTAGAAATCAAATATTAGTGAGGGGTAATTCCAACAACGCATCCATATACACCATCACAAAGGGATAAGAAAAATGACATAAGAGGGGCCTAAATGCCCATGGAAGACGTCTTATGTACGAATAAATAGAGGTACGTTTCGCCTTTTGTTATAATATAAGTATACCAACTCATGAATAACGCTATCTACGACAAAAAAAAAAAATTATTAACACATCAAGCTGTACATTACTAACATATTAAATTGCATATCAAAGTGTACGTCATACCAATGTGGCATATTATTATAAAACAAAATGTAAAAATGGGTCCCATAAATTTTGATATGTATTCAAATTAGTGGATGTCATATAAGCACAATGTATAACTTGTATGATGCGTTAGTAGTATTGCTTATAAAAAAGAGCAATAATACTAATACATCACGTTACACATTATGTTACACATAATGTCTATGTGGCATTCATTAATTTGAACACATATTAAAATTTATGGGATCTGCTTCTACATTTTGTCTTATAATAATATGTCACGTAGACATAATATACACTTTGATGTGCAACTTGATGTGTTAAGTAGAATTATCCATAAAAAAAGAGCAGGATATTTAATTGAATATCCATAAAGAATTAAGTGCCACGTTTATTTGTCCACTTATTGCCTCTATAAAATGAAACCCTAAGAACCCCTTCTTTCTTACGGTTTCTACAAGATCAAAAATAGCTGTAAGTCTTGCAACAAATTAGCGTTGGTCACATGCATTTGGATAGATTTGTTAGCTACCTACCTAGTTTTATTACTAATTCAAATTGCTTATATACATATATATACACACGCATACGCACAAATAATTTTAAGGATTTCTTTTTCACGGTTATTGACAATTGGGTTTGATCATGAAGACCACAACCTTCCTGCTTGTTCTTCTGGTAACCCTAATTCTGTTCTAGATCCTCTTCAAACCAATACGAAAAGGGATAACCGTCGGCTTCTAGGCGATCCAAAGTCTGATGAAGATGATACGTTTATAGCTACGGGAAGTATGGACAAGGTGGTGGTGCACCAGCCATTGACAACTCCCACCACTATTCCACAAGTGAAAAACCACTAGCACCAAAAGTTTGATTATGGTGATGGGTACTTTGTGCAAGAAAACTATTATGGTAATGTTATGTTTGAGTCGCATATTATCTTACGAGTTGCATGGTCTTAACCATCTACATAACTATGTCAATATTAGTCTATATAACGAGAAATATGTGTGTGTGCCGAAATGAATATTACACAATTATATTGTATATTGAACAAGCTATGTTATACTTTAGTATAAGTCTGTGTGTGGAGGCCAGTTAGCTTGGCTTGTAGGCCAAACAATCAGCCTTCGTAAGATATATATGAAGAAATCTTAAATAAAACAACCACACCATGCCTGGCTTGATACATGGAAGCATGGTTCTTTATTTATGGATGCTACTTGCAATATCACATCGCTCGTCTGTGGAGTTTTATCTCCAAATTAAGGTTGGTTTTCTCTTGTCTAGCTTCTTTTTTGAGGATTATCACTACTTTGTTTTCCGACTTCTATCTTACTCATTCTCGTAACGTCTAGATTTCTTAAAACATTATTTGGAATATTTTAATTCCATTATTAATTCAATATAAGAGTAAATAGTTTAAATGCCCCTTTTTATTATTAATGAAATGACAGAAACAAAATAAATTAGAGTTTTACAAAAGCGGAAGTAAAATTTACATAAATATCCCTTAGGGATTACGTTTCTTTATTTTCAAATAAAACAGAGCTACTATGAGTAGAGTAGTCAAACGCCACCGTAGTCTTCCTCGGCGGGTTCCGACTCTACATGCTCGGAAGGGTACTCTGGCTGCACCGTAACATCTGGTATGAAATACCAATGGCAGAGAAGTTGCACCGATGAGTAATGAAACTCAGTAGATAAAGTTATCAAAAACTCAAACCCATAGGTGATACAACACATAATAATTATAAACGCTAAACAGTTGAGATATTTAAGCATGACAGTGAATAATGAGCGAAAAACACTAACACCTTGGTAAGTATCATTAGATTCTTTTATGATTCCAGGTACACCAAAAAGTATACAATATCCTCCCTTAGAGACTAGCATAGGGCCCTTAGTTGGCATTGACCAGTCATTGCCTACCTGTAGATCATAATTAAATTATAACCTGATAAACAAAGAATCTTCTACCGTTCTCTCAAATCAATACTTACCTCACCCTATCTAGATCCCACGAACATTACGTCACTACGTCCAGTTTCTACGTACTTTAGTCACTTCTTCTAATAGACTCAAAGACGCGCAGAGCACTAGCTAGACGTCATTCCCTTGGGGTTCGGAGCTGCCTTCGCAAACGTTCCCAAAGTCACCCTCTACCATCTTCAATTCTTCTTAGTAGGGACCCTCAAATCAAATCACAATAGATATCTCATATCTCAATAACAAATACCACACCAGGCCAACCACACCAGGTTAATTATTTTTCGTTAAACTTCTCACACTAGTTTCTACGATGTTCTCTACCTTATAACACACACCCAACATCCTCTGCTGCCTTATTCAGGTGCCGTTCAAACCAGTATCTCTAACATATTTCTAGGTTTCTACCAAGTAACCCCAAATCAGATATCTCAAGTTCTTTATCTAAAATCTCCAATTCTTTAACGTCTCAAATCATGTGCACATATCATTTGTGTAGACATTCCTACTGGGTTATGTAGCTCATCCTACTATTTTACAGGTGTTATTCTAGATGCTTAGCATGAGGCATGTGAGATACATTGTATGACGCATGTTTCGAAGAGTTTGATAGAAGATACCCAGCATCTTGAAACTAATTTTGAAAGAAGTAACACAACTTATTGTTGAGTTGGTCTTGTACTTGAAATAAAATGTAAATGTTTAACTTTAGTAATCTATTTTGATCTAAGTAACAGATCGAAAATTTGCCTATTTTGATGTAATATCTTTAGACTTGACTTTGATGGTATTTCATTTAAAGGAAATGATTTAAGAAATTGGGTTAGGTATTGAGTAATGTGAGGTTTTAATTATGAAAAATTATGGTTATAATATGTTGAACAACGAGGGCGTGACAGTTGAGGCCAACCATGCAATGGCCTATTCTACTGCTATTTTGGGTTTAGGCAATGCCAAAAGTCAATCTCAGTACTCAATTTACCGATCTGGAAAAAAAAAATTAGTTAGTGGTATTCTCAATCCATCAATTATGAAATTACGTGAGATATTACATATCATAAATTCATAGGCAGCTGATCCGAAGGGAAAATTACCTGGACGACAAACTATTATACTAGTTGATTTCTAATAGAAATTCATGATGTTCATAAACTTGATGCTCTAATACCACATGTAAGTTTTTTTTAATGGTACTAAATAAATAATAATCTTCTTTCATGTCGAGAGTTTGGACTATCATGGTCTCACATATTAAAACGTTATGCGAAAATAAAATAATCAAGAATGATCAAACAACTTGTGTTGCGGAAGGGACGACCATATCGAAGCCAAGGATCTCTGATAACAACTTGATGGTAGCCAAAGTAATATAGAAAGCAGATATCAGCCAAGAGCAGGAAGCGGTCTAGCCTGTCAAGGAGAGATCAAGTCAGTCAAACTAAAGAAAATAGTTCATAGATATGGGCTTAGGTACAAGCCCACAAAGCAAAACAAGAAAAGAAGAACAGCCAAGAAGCAAGAGAAGAAACTAGCCATGTTAGAAGGAAGAGATCCAGTATCACCAAGGTTGAGAGAGGTCCCTCACATTTCAACAATATTTCTCAAGTCTGCCTATGTCTATCAGTTGCAACCATTCTTCTTTGATGAAGACGAGAAAGAACAGTAACCATAAAGACAATCGACATATCCAGATCTATTCATTTAAAACTTGAATGCCTCCATAAGATTTTACAAAGAGCATTAAGCCCTGGGTGGAAAACAAGTTTATCTCACTTACCTCTTTTTTTAGCCATTAATCACCTTAATTTGATAGAAGACTAGATGTACTTTTATAGGTAGAGAGAGGATCAATTTTCTAATTGAACTATAATTTTTACTTTCCATCAATGTCTAATTTGAAACTACTTCATCTATTGACCAATTAGATAAAAGAAGGGTCTAAAGATATAGAGTTCTATTGAACCTCTAATTATATATGTGACACACATAATAAGCGACCCGACTTATCAACTAAAAAAAATTAGTCTTATAGCGACCCAACAGGACGATTGGTTATATGATAGCTCTCGTCGACCTCTCTATCTTATCTGACGTGCAAAAAGCTAGCGTAGCGTTAGTGGTGTTCTGATTCGTAAACTTGTTCTATGAGTGAGTTAGTTCTCCAAGGAACTTTTTGAAAAAAGGGGTGAAATGGGGTTGGTCATAGATCAGGAGTTGAATTCTTACGTCTAGTTCACTAGGTTCTACTACAGCAAGGTCCAATAATAAAGTCCACCCTGGAGCATTTAATGAGAGTTATTTTGTTTATCGTATAGGGAAAGCCCCTTGGTCTCACCTCCATCTCTTGCCATCAATAACCTATCTCATTTAACCGATTCTCCTAAAAATGCATTGCATCTAAATATACTGTTTAATGATTGACTGCAAAAAGAAAAACTAGATTTAAAATAGTCGTTCTCTAAACATGGATTATGTGCTGATTCGAAAGAAGATCTGAATCGCCTGAGTTAAAAAGTGATTAAAATCCTAGATGAAATGAGAGAAGGGTGTTGTTATGAGTCGTTTCCTGATTGATAGGTAGAAGAAGAATAAGATGATAACCTTTACTTGTAAAATATGTTTATAATAGCTTTTAATTCAATCTCATTCCTTAAATCGACGTCCTTTCCTCTCGTCTTGCTTCATTTGAAGGGTGGGGGCTTCGTCGCACCGATCTACGAGAAGAGTTGATGGATGACTAGGCTTTCCCTTTCAATTCACAAAATGTGATCTAGGACACTATGGGAGTTTGCATGCTTCGCATGAAGATTCTCCCTTTTCTTACGTGCAGATAAAGACTTATTTCTTCGCTTTATAAGCAAAAAAAGCTCTCGTTGGGCCCTTAAACCGAAGACTTTTGAAATGCCTCTATTTAGAATATCCTCACATTGTGAGTTAAAAGTGAGAAAAGCTTTTTAGTTCTTTTCAAAACTATAGAGCTCTCAGTCCTCTTTTAAGTGAGGCAAGCAATATAAGAACGGGGCTAGACAATTACCAAAGCGCTCAACCAAGCTGCCAACTTGTGTACTCACCCTTTTTTTTTTTTGGTAAGGTGTACTCACCCTTTTTGAAACTATATATATTGAGACTAGGATTTTATTTTTTATAATTTATTCTTTAATGAGATAGCAAATTTAGGTAGTGGTTAATTACAACCCATTAATTTTTATCTCATTTAAAGAAACCGTTATAATGTTATTGTCTCCAATGGCTTTTATAAGTTAACCTTTTATTACCTATAAAAACCAACGGATGTTTTTGCTGCCATAGAAGGTGATGTGTAGATAGAACGTTATTCTCATGCAGAAGGAGGTGCATTTTTTTTTTAAAGAGAACGCCATTCGCGTGCCTTGACCGCCACACAAACTATTCTAATCTTTTCTCTCTACTTACTAACTAGCAGAATTTCTCTTGTATTAAATTTATTTCCAACAGGATATACAGAGAGTTGACGTTGGTGAATTAAATTAGAAGTACTATAGTATCTGAACTAAAAAAAGTTCACGTATGGACAGTAATTCACGATTTGAAGGGGGAAAAAGTTACGGGGAGTAATTTGTGATCCTGATCAAATTATAGGATTTTCTGTGTAATTATCTCAGGATATATACGTGTGCCCCCCTCAATTTCAATTCGATCAGTATCAGAACCAGGCTATCCATCCAAAAAACCAAAAAAGAAAAGAAATCAGAAACAGCCCAAAATCTTGAATCCAACGGGTACGTACCCCTCTTCCTCTTTCTCTGTACGTCTCTCTCCCCCTCCCTCTACCTCCCTCTCCGTGCGTGTGTTTGTGTGTGTGTGTGGGAGAAGGGGCGGTGGAGTCTCTGTGTTTCTCTGTTCGTTTTCTTTTAATTGGTTATTTAGATGCTTTAACATATTATGTTTGGGGTCAAGGAAATAAACACATCTTCAGCAGCAAGGTATGTCCGATCCACTCCACAAGTGAATCGATTCAACGCAGATGCGGGAGTATTATCAATTTAGAGGCCCTCATTTTTTGGTTGAATTTTTTTTAATTTAATTTTCTTCTTCTGATTAATCGTATTTGAACCTTGATAGATTGATTTTGTAGGTGATTATTTGTGATGGGTTTGGCGCTGTTTTTGTATAGTTCTTTGTTTGTATACGGAATCGTCAAATTTCGACTCTTGATTTTCGATGTTCGGAAATTGTAAATGTAGTAATGTATCCTTTTTCCATGGTAATTGCTGACAAAATATGAAGACGATTTTGTCACTTTTTAGTAAGTTTTATTTTTTATAGCCCAGGGTTTTGGGTTTTTGATTATTATTCTGGTTAAGGGTTTAGGACCAGCCTTGATTGATCAGTTTTTTAGGTAGCTAATTTCGTGGGTTGGCGTAGTTTTTCTGTTTGCATGCAGCACCGTCATATTTCTGTTTGTATTTCTTCTGGTTAAGGTGTTAGGATCTTGATTGACTGGTTTTAGGTTGTTATTAGTGGGTTGGCTGTATTTTTGCCTTGTTTTCTGTTTGTGTGCGGAATTGTCAAAAAAAATTTGGGAATGTCTTTCTTGGAAATTTAACTATCTATTATGAAACCCTTTTCCTTCAAATATGGTAGTGGTTTGTGAAAGTTTCTATTCATGATTATAATGTTTTATGCAGTTTTACCTTTACAATTCATAAATATACTTTTTTCAATTTTATAGGACCCTAGAGTTATTTGGTTCATTCTTCTTTTGTTTTTTTGATTGCTTGTCAACTAATTATTGTTGATATTTGTACGGGTGAACATGAGTCATTGAGTATGTTTGGGGATATGACCTGACTAGCATTATGAACGTACTGAATATGAAGTGTGCTTCACTGGTTTTGAAACATTCTAGTTTTGACTAAAATCTTCTATGCAATTTTACCATTTTAAGTTTTAATTTTATAATCCCGTGTTACCATGTTTTTGTTGGTTTGTTTTTCTTCTGTGTATTGATTGTTCCTCCACTAATTTATGTTGTTTCTCGGTACAGGTGAACATCAATTTTTGAGGAATGTTTGTGTGACGAACATGACCTGACTAGCAATACATTGCAGTATGGGTCCTGATCTGGAGCTGAAAGGAAGATCAGAAATGGGAACAGAAGCATCAGGTAGAAAAGAGACTGCTCTTGTTATCAAGGAACCAGAAGACAAGCATATGAGATGTGCTAGTAATTATGAGGACAATAATTTTGAGATGGAAGCTTTAGTGGATGAAAAAACAGAAGGAGAAAGAAGTCAGGATGTGGAGGTTAATATATTTGAACATACAAATTCTGCTGACATTGGTATGGTTGAAGCCGAATTCCAAGATCAAACTGAAAATTCGAGTTCTTTTGAGGATACTAGTTCCAGGTTCGAGAATGGCACGGCGGTTAGTGAAACCGAAGTGGAGTCAGGTTTGCATGGTGATGCTTCATCAGCATTGTCAATTGATGGTTATAATGATTTTTTCCGAGTTAGGTATATACCTTTTTTCCCAGCATTCTTCCAGATTTTGAGCTCATTAAATCTCTTTGCTTCAATAAGTAGCTGTGACAAATTCTGGACGCTAAAAGGTCTAACCCTTTTTTGAACAAACTATTTTACAAGATGCTAATTTCCCTTCAATTCATCAAGTTGTTAGTATTAAGCTCTCTCTCTCGTTATCCTATTTGTTATGGATTGAATGGTAGATTGACACAAGTAGGGTCTTGCCTTGGTTGAACATGCACAACTTAGTGCATCGATATATACGCTACTCCATGTTCTTTCCAAGTCTGCATTTGACAAGCAAAACAGAACTTTGGTTGAAGGCTTGAAGCGATCATAGTTCTTCTTCCTTAACCCGTATACGAAAGCTTCCATTAGTTCGGGTTTAATGGCATAGATATCCTGTAGGTAGAAGTGGGTGTTTGACTTGGTTTTCGAAGAGCGATATGACCAAAAAACAAGATATTATCAAATGAACTTATGCCGAACAAACTCAAACCTTGCCAATGAGGTCCGAGGAAGAAAATTTGCTATGTTTCTTTGTTTTTAGCTACAGTTTTTGAAACAAATCAATATTTAATGAGTTATGTTTTATGGATTCTCGAGATGTGTGGTGTTGCCCAATGAGAATCCAATATATATCTCCCATTTTTTTCCAAAGCTGCAATAGTACTAAATCGGTTGGTGGCCCAAATTTTCATTGAATTGTGTGCCTACAAAAGATAAAGACATATTTTGGTTATGGATGGTGGTGTGGTGATTTCGGGCTGGTATAGTTGATTCACATTCAGATGCTAGAGATTTGAACTGCTTCTATAGACTAAAATTCAGTCTGGTGTAATCGAAGAGCGAAGGGCATCTGTGCCCAAAAACTTAGCGAACTGTTCTATACAGATCCAAGTGGCTTGCTGTAATAATATGCTCAGAGCGTTATGCACTCAGTTGGAAACTGAGTTCGCAGGAAAAAAAATTGTTATTAACTTCAAATTTTATGATTCATTCTGTTCGCATTTTTTCAGGAGGAAGAAGTTGACACCTCACTGGAGGACATACATACGGCCTCTTGTGTGGCGTTGTAAATGGGTAGAATTGCAAATTAAGAAATTTCAGTCCCAAGCGAATAAATATGACAAGGAGCTTGAAGAATATAGTCGAAGAAAGAAGTTACAGTTAGAAAGCTGCATGTTAGAAGGTTTTGGAGCGAAGTCACTTCCATTTACGAGCCAAAGTCAAAGGAAACAAGTAATGAAGAGGAAGAAGAGAAAAAGAGTTGAAGATGCAAGGGACATAGCAGCATATACGTCCCGCCATAAGCTTTTCTCCTATTTTGGTACACATATTCGTTGTTATTCTTAGATCCTGATTCCTGGATTAACCTCTTGTTTTGTTGGTTCCAATCATGACTTGTATAAGTGGTATATCAGAAAATAAGAGATCTGCTGCTGATGCTCCTTTTATGGATGATGATTTGGGCAATCAAGGTGAGAAGTGAGAATTTCTTCAACTTATTCTGTAATTCCATGAAACGTAGCTAAAGAATATGAGATGACATCTGCCATCATTCTCTTGGATACTTTGTGGTGACAATTAGTGTTTAGGTTAATTACTCGGTTAAACACTAACTGGACTTTTCATTTTGAGGTTTCTACCCCAAAGGCATCATTGCAGTTTGACGGGTTACTGAAGTTTTATTGACAATTATCTTAACAAGTTTTATATTTGTTCTGTGAAGGGAGGGTCACTATTTATGTTTTAGGTAAATGTGAAAACTAAGGAGCACGGACATATCTATGGGCCTCACATATGTGTGTCTGACATGTGTCATACACTGTCACTCAACGACACACTTTGGACAAGTGTCAGCAACACTTAGATACATATTTAATTTTCTTGCTATGTTTTTCCTAGTCCAGACACATTGGAACACATGAGGACAAGTTGGGGCAACACTGGTGATACACTAGGAGCCCATAATGTAATTTTGAAAAGTTGCGCATAGATAAAATTACCATGGTGTTATTTGATGTTTGCTTACTCGGTGATTGTTGATTTAAATCTTCATAAAATTAGTATTTATTGTCTTTCTAATCCTAGATGACAGTACAGTGTGTTTATTCGTATATAAATTTACATGGTATACCTAATTTTATATATTCTAATTTTCATTGTGTCCCCAAGGATCCCCCAATATGTCCCAACGTGCTTGCGTCTTAACTTTTCAAAAATGACATGTCCTCGTATCCATGTTTTTCTGTGTGCATGTCCTGTTTCCATATCCGTACTTGGTATGAGAGGGATTATGCGCTTGCTTTGGAATGAAATGAAATTGTGCTTTTCCTACTGAAGTCACTGTATAAAAAGACAACTGTCGTATTTTAGAAGATTTATGCACTAGATGGGAGATATCTTCTTACAATCTGATTTCTTTACCTATTCAGTTGACCCTTTTTTCCTGAATTGATTTGCCCAGAGAAAATAAATGATGATGGTGAGATTGGGGTCAATGATGAACTGTTGTCCCTCGAGTTTAATGACAGTTCTGTGGAACAGATCCTTCGTAAGATTGGTGTTGTACATTTGCAAGTTACCAATATGAAGACCCGACTCCACAAAATAATGACTGAAAATGCTGGAAAGTTCTCTTCCACTGATGACCTCACCTTGCTTGCACCATGTAATGGATTGACCAGCTCTGCTCGGAATCCTGCTTCTCCTCACAACCCTGGAGACATGAGGCCATTAGAATCTTCTTCTTACACGCCAAATCAGCTTGTACAGGAGTATAATATGGGTGATCTGGTTATGCCTGAAAGTGCAGCTTCGAGTCATGGGGAAGTGAACCATGTTTCTGATAGAATTGAAAGCACAGATCAGCCCAATGTTGGAGGTTCATCAAAAAATGTAAGGGTTTATGTTTGTAGCATAGGTCATGCAACTGATTTCTGATTACTATTGGCTCTCTTTCCCTTTCCTTAATTAGACGGACATGGAGTTCTAAAGGCTTAGGTTATGATATGGCTGCTTTTGTTCTTCGCTAGGTTTTACGGACTCGGGTGCAGGTGCGAATATGTGTCCACGTGTCAGATTTATCTTATTTCCATTGAAAGACACGGGAACGTTCCAAAATATTCATATTCATTGTACACTTCTTTTTACCCCTGGGGCAATGCGTGTTTACAAGGTGTCTTGGGGCATTTCATGCATGTAGGAGTTCTTTGCATAGTTCATTTTAAATTCTAGCTTCTTATGTTTTGTGTGTTAATGTTCTCCTTCTCAATATTAATGCATTGAGAAGAGTCCACGTGACATTAGTTCTTAAAGCTAGAAGCCCGTATTATCTCCCAATAAGTTTGTAAATGCAATAATCTTTGTCTAGTTTTTATAGAAGAGTTTCCATGGTGTATGGACGTTTCTCTTTCGTTCTTCTTCGATTTTACCCAATTTAATTTACTTTGTTGCGTCTTCCAATGTGATGGCAAAATATATCATCTGTGAGCATAAATTTCCGGCTAAATATGTTTTTAGAGAAACCTAAAACGCACCTCTTGACTTTAAGCACACTGCTGTGTGCTGAGGTTGCTTACCTCCCTCAGCTTCTTCTCTTCTGGGTTCTTATCCCGTTGGGCACATGATTTCAACCCCGTATGTTTTGCCAGTGAAATATACTGAAGACCTCCATTAGTGTGTGTGTGTGTGTCTGTGAGAGAGAGAGAGAGAGAGGGGAGAGATTCGGTGGGTATGGTGTGGTAGGAAAAGATGTGGGAACAAACAAAACAGAATATTTATGAGGCTCCGTAATTTGTCGAGTTATATTAATCTAATCTATGATAGACCTTTTTGTCTGTAACATTGGCTATTTCATCCTTCATCTTTGCAGAATGGGGACGGAATTTTGATCTATAGTCGTAGACCCAAAGAAGAGGTGAATAACAGTTTAAAAGGAGTTCATGTTGTTCAGCCCATAGAGAATAAGCCCCTGGTACCAAAGGAAGAGCAAGAAGACACCTGCATTCCCCCATTTCATGGTACAGAGCCTGATCTGCCCTCAGAAGACCAACCTCCTCCAAAGATCCGGTCCATTTCCAAACTTACTGCGACTAAGAACAAGAGAAAGAGAGGTAGACGGAAGGCTGGGTCGAGTAGGTGGAGCCGTCGGTCCTCAGGTTAGATTTAACTGAAAATCCAAAGTTGGGTAGTTACAATCTGTGGGGAATGGCTGGTTTTCGAAAAAGAAAAAGGAATACAATTTGGGGGCCTATCTGCTCCTCATTTGCTCATTTGCTGACTTTTTTCAGAAACTTTGCCTTTGGTGGACTTTTTTTGACCAAATATTAAAATGTTCACTGAAGTTGAAACTATTTTGTAAAATTTAGCAAATAAGCAAAAGCGAACCCAACCGGCCCTCATTTCTTTGCATGCTGCTTATTCAGCTGGATTTGTATTCCCTCTCTCTTTATTCATGAATGAAATTTGTCCGTTGCTTGCAATGCATCTGTGCATAGTATTAGTTTGCTATAGTTTCACTCCGTATCTTAAAAACTAGTACAATGGAGTTGTATTTGTATATTGGTTTTTGATAGTAATTGTTTAATACCAAGCAAACTGTCCTTCCTGCTTCTTGTAATATTTTTTTGACTACTTTGATTCCTGGTGGTGGTGGTGGATATTATTTTCGTTATGGTTGAATGTGGAGATTTCTCTGCGTGAAACTAGGGCTTCAAATGGACCGAACCGTTTGCGAACTATTTGAGGCTCGGCTCGGCTTAGTAAGGGCTCGTTCGATTTTTATTCGTCTACTAAATAAACCGAACTTGAGCCTTAATTTTAGGCTCATTTAATGAATTACCCGAACCCAAGTCTCACCGTATTCGGCTCAATTAGGGTTGCAAACCTAGAGTTAAATATAACTAGTATTCTTTTAAATATATGTTTATGAGACAAATTGAGATAGAATTTGTCTAAATTTTATCGCAAATCGAGTCTCCTCAATCTCCTGTATATTTGAAGCTTAGACCCATATGTCAAGCATACACTTTATCATATTTTAGGCACGTTAAGATTCGTGAACAAGTTCGATCTTGATTCAAACCTAGGTCAAATTGGCTCGTCAAATTATTATTGAGCTCGAGCTTGTTAAAAACTTGAAAAAACTTGAACAAACTAAAGTTCAGTTCAGTTGGTTCATTTGCAACCCTATATACAACTATATACTCCCCTTCCAAGTTGATTTGTACTGTTGTAGAGCCAGTTGGACTGACCCATTTCCTAAACTACAAACAAAGCCAATTCGTGAGCCCCTTTTATGCGGAAGTAGAAAGATGAAAGGATTGTGTGCGCGCACGTGTGTGTGTACACACACACACACTCACATCATCATCATCTATCATGGCATCAACCTCCTTCACTTTCATGATTTTCAAGTTTTATATTTACATAATCAGATCAAGGACACATTGTAGTATTCCTTCGATAACAATAAGGAACATAGAAGAACTTAGAAATTAGCCCCATGCACACACAAAGAAGAAGAGGTTGAAAAGCATAAGTAGCATCATGGATTCTCTGTAGCGTTGTGGATTCATGAAGTGGATGCTACCCCTGAAAGAGCCTCCTGTGGAACTTAACCGAGACCAATGCCAACACGGTGGCAGAAGGTACAAAGACGATGTCTGGAATGGACTTGATTATTCCCAGCTGCGGCACTCTCTCACCTGCTCTTTTTGCTGCCATGGCTGCTGGAGGCGTTACCAGTCCAGTAATCATGGTGGTGTCGTCTAACTTGCTGAGTTTCACTTTCTCTGTCATAAATTCAATAAATATCTTCTTCTTTTTTGACTCTTCTGCGTTTTTCCACTTTTCAAAACATGCCTGTGTTTGCAAATGACGCGTTAGTAATCACCCGCTGTGAGAGAGAGAGAGAGACAGACAGACAGACAGAGAAGTGACCTCGATTTCATTGCGTAGAGGAGCATCGTAATGTTTACCAGGCAATGATTCGTTGAAGGTGCTGGATAATGGCAATTTCATTGAGAAAGAAATAGTTAGATTCACATTGTAAGA
This sequence comes from Arctostaphylos glauca, assembly GCA_019985065.2. NCBI lineage: Eukaryota > Viridiplantae > Streptophyta > Magnoliopsida > Ericales > Ericaceae > Arctostaphylos > Arctostaphylos glauca. The sequence goes on along the minus strand of JAHSPW020000011.1, from coordinate 18,576,253 downwards.
GGTTCGACAACTGGGGGTGGTTTGTATAAAGGCTAAAACCAGACACAACTATTCAAACACCTCTGCGCGCGCACATAGATAAATTGCCTATCTGTGGGGTACTCTCAAGCCAGTGCCAAGTTCTTCCGAACTTGAAATTTTAGACCCTGAAGTACCGGGCATAACCTCAGATTGGGAGGTTTTGCTCGGTAACTTCCCCAATGAAGAGTGTTTGCTACTGTAGGGGCTTTCTTGTCTTTTACTTATTTTGGTTTGGAATAAACAAATATTGCCAAGGCATTGTTTACCCCGTGCCAGTTTTGATATTTGGGTTGTCCAAATCCGATTTCAAATTTGTTACCTACTTAGTACGAATAATAATTTTTTTGGTGAATTTCAACTGCTTTTATATTATATATATATGCCCAACTTTTTTTTTCCTTTTCTGTGGCAGGAAGTGATGATATTATAAACGTCTTACTTGAAAATATCGAGAATAGCAACGTGAAATTCCCCGAAATCTTTGATCTCTCTCTCCATGAATTGATTATAAAGCGATGTCAATGCAAAATTTAGCATCTGTGTTGGTGGCAAACCTATCATTCAAACAACCAAATTAATCATTTTCAAAAGCTAAACCTATATTATATAAGTAGAACGGCAAGAGAAATGGCAAAAGAAAAAAAAATGAAGAAAAGAAGGAGGATCTGACAAACCTTTTCCCATTAAGCTCATGACCATCCCCATCTTGAGAGCTTGCAAATATTGTATTCGCAGTAACCCTAGTCTATAAAACTTTATACTGAGAGCTAAACTGCAAAAGCAAACAAGGTATGCCTTCCAACTTTGTCAACCCAAAATCTCTGCCCAAGCAAGGAATCCATTACTAGGTTCTACTACTATATTGTTTAGAATTCTGATTCCTGCCTTGAAACTAGCTTTTAGCATATGGAGAGAGAGAGAGAGACGTTAATGATTTTGAGGTGGCCTTAGTAAATTTTGGTGCAGCATTAGTAAATTTTAGCGTGATAATAGTAATTTTGGTGTGGCGGTAATAGTTGGTGATACTAAACTCAATATTTGACTTATTTTGCCTAACCATTTAAGATGCATTTGAGATGAGTTAAATTAAATTATAACTTGGGGAGTCCTTTAATTCGTATGTCGTTTTTGCTTTCTTGAACTGAAAACTCTCAATTCTCTCACTGTGCTCTACAAGAGCCAACACAATTAGTGCTTACCGACTGAAGTTTAGTCGCAAAGCACTCTAATGCTCAATTCACTACGTGAAAGAGATGGAGGAAAAGGAAAGTATTGATTAGAATTAAAGAGTATGTACCATACTTCTTTAGGTGAGCCTGTACTTATACTCGAATTGACTTCAATACCAAGCTAAAGAGTGCATGTGTGAGGCACGCTTCCTAATGATCATGGCTCGTAACAAAATTCTATTATTATGTCACTCTATGACGTACCGACGTCCAGTTTGGATGCCATGTGTCGTAGTCGAAATACATGTTCGCTAGGTGGATTTAAGTTTGTACTATGTGGCATGGGTCGGTCTGTCGGGCTCATACTTAGCCCAACCCAAATGACATGCACCCATGGACAAGGCAGCTTGTGCAGTGTATCGTGGGCCTAGTCAGTTGTCGATTCAGCCCATTATGCTGCAAAACAGTTGGGCTCGGTCTGCTTCCTAACCCCGATCTTTAATTACAGTATCGCCCATTAGTCTTTAATAATTCAACTCGCTACAATAATCTCTCACTTTGCATTGGCTTGGCTGACATGGAGTTGACTCTGATCGCTGAATCGGTGCCTGAGATGCCAAATCGGGGTGGCGAATAAGTTGGAAGATCAAGGAGGTGACCGATGGTGTAACTCGTACATGCATGCTCATCATGCCTATGTGGTACGGTGACATGCGTTGATCATCCACTTGCTCGTTGTCAAACGAAGGGATAGGCCGCATGCGCCGGCTTGTAAAGGCATGCGAAGCATCTCCTCACATTAAATGTTGTGCCACGTGTCAAGTTCTAAAGTCGCCTCATTTCTACTCCGAGTGTTTCAAATTGACGTCTCTTAGGATTTCTACCGTTTATCCCTATAAATAAGGAGACATCTTATGGGTTTAGACTTTATGCATACGGTTTCTTCCCATTTTCTCTAAACTTCAAATCTCCTAAGTTCGCCCTTTGAAGGGTTTCATCGCCAAAGTTTCAAGAGTTGCACCATCACGATTTCGTCCCTAGGGCCCCAAGGATTTCTATCGTGATCTACTAGGATTTCTCACTTCCATGGCCTCTCAAGGATCGTTATTGTTCGTTAGCCCTAGCCCCTTTTGGATTCTTCTCTTGTTCAACCATTCCCTATATTTCTTGATTTCTCCCTTTGCCCAATAGTGATGTCTAATTTCCTTTGTTTATAGTAAGAAACCTATACCCTTTTTTGGATTATTCTTTATCTATGTACTTTTTCAATTTTCGGTTATTTTCCCAACAAGTTCCACAACAGAGTCCATCAAATCATCAAACTGGTTCTTCTGTATACACCACGTTCGACAACACATTGTTGCCAAGGCAAGATAATTCACTTGCCGAACCCTAATTGTCGGACTGCGTCATTTCATTGTTAGGTGTCAAAGCATGACTTTTCAATAATTCCGGACGCACTTTGCCAATGAGGACTTGACAAGAGAGTTCATGGAGGAGTATAAAATCCTTGATGACATAGAATTGAAGCTCTTCTTGAGAAATGCCGAGCGAAAACTCAGGTCTAACCAAATACATATCTCGATTATGGATATAGTAAAGGGGGAGGTTGGTTCCCATTTTATCATTTCGTTCGCAAGTTCTTCCATGAGCTCAGCAACACCACGTCATAGGTATTCGTAAATATTTTTAGAATTTCAGACGGAATTATTCGGCTGATGGAGGCCTACAATCTTGAGCTTCAATTCTACGACATATTTGGCACACACACCATGAACTGAAATAAGAAGTCCCGATGATACCATCTCCAGTGTCAGCCAGACAAGGATCCTATTATCAACCTCCTTCCTAATTTTGATAAGTATGCAAATGATTTCTTGTGCGTCAAAGGCAACTTGGAATTTAGCCCCGATGAGAACATGAGTTACTGGTGCCGGTAAAGAGAAGTGTGGTGGGGGGGAGGAGTGGAGAGGTAGGTGCTCATGTGTTCTCTTTCCTTCTTGCAATCTATGAATATTCTTCTTTGATAGTGTACGGACCTTTCTTTTCTTGTGTCAGGCACCAGTTGGTACGCAGACTCAAGGTTGAGGCAAATATTTTGTGACTCGACAAGATATACGAGATCGAAAATCGAGAAGCACCACTGGTACTCGGTTAAGTCCCCCATTACTCTACTCTTATGAAAAAGCCACAGTTTGGGAGGGAGGACAATTCACAAGGATCACAACAACTCCGATGTTCAGATGAAGTTTTTGAACTTGATCCCTAGAAAGATTTTAATAAAGAAAGAGGGTCAAAGACCAAAGAGTATGGCAATCACCCTTAGAGTAGGGAAGAAGAGGAAAACCCCTACCAAGTCTCCCTTACGGAAAACTCCTGCTGAAGACTTTGTCGAGAAACAAATGAGCCCAGACGAGTGAAGTCAGGCCCAGAAGAAGGCTAGGTAGAGGTAGACCGCGTCCTCAGTTAAAAGCAGTGAATGTCATTCGAACATTGCCAAGACAACACTTATTGTTGTTACATGAATGCTCAACCGAGCGACATGCATGATTGAGAATTTTGAGAGGGCTCTTCATGTATCACCCCGGATTTTAGAAACATTAATTTAAAAGTAAATAACCAAACTTCAATAATTCTCCATTTATAATTAAAACAAAATGCATGTTTGCTCTTATAAAAATATAATACCAAAATAAAGTCCCTTAAAAATGAGTTTTCTATAAAAGACTTTACATTGAGATTTCTTAGCTCTAATTATATCCTAGGTAAACCAAGGTTCTACAGAATTCTCCTCAATATGATGTAGTCATTAGTTGGGTATTTCAATTTTTCTCCTTTGTCTTCAATACTCGGCTAAAATGCCAAGGGTAGAATTAGCTATATGAGGGTTTCATGAGATATGACATGTGCAGTTTATAAGGAAGTTGTAACACATAAGTGCAAGAGTAAAATTTAAGTAAAGCATGGATTAAGTCTAAATTCAACAGTGAATTTCGTCCAAGTGTTATCCATCAAATTCATATCCAATTGTTATTCAATATTCGTATTCTCCAATGTTATCCATAAGTTTCGTCTATCAAATCAACCTTTTTTATTTTGATAATTGTCACGTTATAAAACACCACTGATTGTGTTAATTTCTATGTCATGGTAAGTACCCAATAATTCCCGTAGTTGTGATGTTTCCATCCAATATAATCTTGACAATTGTCGTTCCCGACCGTTGGCTCCCGTCTGTCATATTCTCAATTGTTATGTTGTTGAACGTTATGTTTCTCGTGCATCTTGCCCAACACCAAGGTACTTTTTAAACTTCGCTCCACAATGACTAGACTTTGATAAAAAAGACACGATACAGCTAAAAAATATAACTCGAATCATTACATGACACAACTCGATTAATGACACCTCATGGTTTAATTCATAGTTTGACTAATGCCATATCACGACTAAATGACATCCTAAATACATGTCTCAATCCTTATGTTTCATGCCTCAACAGCTCAAATGTTTCAATAAGATTCTAAGTCAAAAATAAAGCTATCATGCACTGATGATATCCATAACCCAATCGTTTATGATAATGTCAACACAATGTATCTATCATGTTAATCATGTGTACGATTAACGATACCTCATCATTCAAGTCATAGTTTGACTAATGTCATATCACGACTATATGACATCCTAAATGTATGTCTCAACATCATTATGTTTCATGCCTTAACAGCTAAGGTGCTCCAACAAGATTCTAAGTCTAAAATAAACCTATCATACACCGATGATATCCATAACCAATCGTCCATAATGATGTCAACACAATGTATCTATCATATTAATCATGTGTACGATCGTGTATCAAGGATTCTAACTTCAATGTCAATCTAATCATTCCAAGTGCTCAATCATCAATAAGTGAATCAATATAGGAGCAATAATGTAAAGTGCGAGTAAAACACATAAGTAGGCATTCGATGTAAAAATATTGCTCAGCATGGCATAGGTAGGATCAAGGTTTATAATATAGTTTAACAATGCTCAGGTGTCACATCCTAATAACAAAATTCAAATAAAGCACACGATGACGTCTAATCATGATTATTATAAGTTATATAAACATTAGGGGTGTACATGGTCTAGATTGGATCGATTTTGTAAGAATCTAGGAACCAAACTATATCTAACGATTCTAAAGAATTGAGAACCATAACCAGACCGTTATACATATAGAATCAAACCAGAACCAAATCATTAGACCTGTCCGGGTCCGGTTCTAAACTATGTTAGCATTTTAAAATTGCCAAAAAAATATGAATAGAATGACACGAGTTTTTTAAAATTACAAACAAAATAAACATCTAATAAATTTATAAAAAACAAAACTACATTGATAATGAAAGAGTTTTTAATTTTGGGGTAACCTTTTTAAGAGAGTGGAAGAGTTTTTGAATATGATTTTTGGGGATGGAATTTGTGGCGTCAACCTATAAGGTTTATCATTTTTCTGATTTCTTCCTTAGCGAGTGTGAGAGATTACCTTTTGATTTATCAGAAACAGAAGAAGAATTAGTAGCAGGTTATCAAATTGAATATTTGGGTATCAAATTTGGTTTATTTTACATTGCTTTGTATTTCAATCTACTAGTTTCTTAATTATGAAACCATGTACCGAACTATAATATCTTATTCTCATTTTTTTAGAATCATAACCAATTCAAAAAGAGCAGTTGGGTCTGATCAGTCCGATTTAACAATTTTTTCTATTTTTTTATACACCCCTAATAAACATGATATATGGTCGATGCATTAAGGTTCTAAGTCCAACCATTATGCCAAAGTTCAGTTTGACTTTGAATAGGTTAAGATGATAGTTCTACCAACTGAAAGGTAAGATGGGATTTTACGTACGTAGTAAGGGTTTCATCCAGTTGGAGTAATTAAGGATGTGAATACTGTATCCGGTTGGTACGTACTTTTTTGGCATAAAAATAATACTAATTACTTTTAGTACCATATTATTCTCAATACCGACTATATCAGTTGGTATCAGATTTTTTTTAAAGGATTGTGAAAAAAATTAATTTTTAGGTTTTTTTTCTATAGTTTATATATATATATATATATATATATTTTGATAGTTACGATAAATCTAATACCGTATAAATAAAAAAACCGTCGATCCAGTATTCAAAATCTTGAGAATAATGGTTCGATTGGTTGAAGTATAGAATGAATCGGCTGAGAGTATGTTCAAACTGTTGGTGTACCAATTTTACAATGCATCAGAAAGAGACAGTAGTGAAATGAACCGTTTGAAGAGAAAGTTGAACCGGTTGGAGGTCATCTTCTCCAACATATTTGTTTTGCTTTTTCCTCCATTTTCACTCGTGGAGCTTTCAAAAAGAAATCAAATAGAACTTAGGAGTATGCTACGTAAGGCATAGAGTTTGGTTTGATCAAGTTATTTGCAGAGAATTGAGGACGATGAACTGATTTCTTTCGTATGAAAGAGAGAAAACAACACCACCAATCAATATGGAGCCCAGGAGAGAGAAAATGCCTTTTACTCCTGCAACAGAGGAAGAACACCAGAGCTTCTCTCCTCCAAATCCACTCCTTCATCGTCCGCAACGCCCTCGAAACTAACACCAACCTCCTCATTAAGTTCATCCCCCTCTGTTCTTCTTTGGTTGGAATTCATCACGCTCGTCATGTGTTTGATCAAAGGCCTCAGAAAGACAACACTTTCCTCTGTAATACCATGATTAGAGCTCACCTAGAAACGCGCCAATATAATGAATCTATCAGTTTGTACCAACAACTTCGGAGGCACTCGGGTTTCTCCCCCGATAACTATACGTTTTCATGGTTAGCCAAGTCTTGTGGTTTGAGTTTGGCCAATTGGGAAGGTCAACAGATACATAATCATGTAACTAAAACTGGGTTTGGCTTAAATTTATTCGCGACAACATCTTTTGTTGATATGTACGCCAAATTTGGGTTGATGGTTTGTGCAAGAAAGCTGTTTGATGAAATGACAGAAAGAAGTCAGGTGTCTTGGACTGCTCTAATTTGTGGGTATACACGGACGGGAGATATGGACAATGCGAGGGAACTTTTCAATCTGTCACCCAAGAAAGATTCAGCAGTGTATAATGTGATGATTGATGCTCATGTCAAGTTGGGTGACATGGACTCTGGTCAACGTTTGTTTGATAAAATGCCAGAAAGGAATGTAGTGTCTTGGACTAATATGGTTGATGGGTACTGCAACATTGGTGATGTTGCTTCTGCTAGATTGTTATTTGATGCAATGCCTGAGAAGAATTTGTTCTCCTGGAATGCAATGATTGGTGGGTATTGCCAAAATAAACAGCCAGATGAAGCATTGAGACTCTTCCATGAAATGCAATCCACAACGTCATTAGAACCCGATAAAGTAACCATTGTTAGTGTCCTTCCAGCCATTGCTGATTTGGGTGCTTTGGATTTGGGCAGTTGGGTTCACCAGTTTGTTAAGAGGAAGAAGCTTGATAGAGCAACAAACATTTGTACTGGGCTGGTCGATATGTATGCCAAGTGTGGTGAATTCACAAAAGCAAGAAGAGTTTTTGATGAGATGCATGAAAAAGAAACTGCTACTTGGAATGCATTGATAAATGGGTTGGCAGTCAATGGGCGCGCTGAAGAAGCATTGGAAGTGCTTTTGGAAATGAAACGTAGTGGATTAAAGCCAGATGAGATATCCATGCTTGGTGTATTGTCTGCTTGTAACCATAATGGTTTGGTGGAGAAAGGGAAGAGTTGGTTTAAAGCAATGGAGGAATTTGGTCTCACGCCACGAATCGAGCACTATGGTTGTATGATAGATCTCTTGGGTAGGGCAGGGTGTTTGGAGGAAGCTGAGAACTTGATAGAAAGTATGCCTTACAAGGCTAATGGGATAATACTGAGTTCATTTCTGTTCGCCTGTGGGTGTGCTAACGATGTTGAAAGGGCAGAGAGAATACGAAAGAAGGTTATTACTATGGAGCCGTGGAATGACGGGAACTATATAATGTTCAGAAATCTGTATTCCAAGGAGAGAAGATGGAAAGACGTGGAGGAAGTTAAAGGACTGATGAATAGAGGTGGTGCAAAGAAAGAGGCTGGTTGTAGTGTCATTGAGGTTGATAGTAGGTTGTGGGAGTTTATAGCTGGGGATAAAGTGCACCCACAGTGGGAGGCAATTCATTCTGCCTTGGGGTATTTGTGGATGCACATGAAGGGAAAATGAGTCCTTGAAATTTTATTGTGTAAGCCTGCAAAGCAGCACTAGCTAAAGTGAGCTAACAGATTGGAATTCTGGTATTTACCAAGCGCATTATCCAAGTTCACGGAGATCGATTTATGAGTGGTACATACGGCTGATGTACAAATTTTGTCTAGCTGTGTTGCTCAATGGAGTCCTTTTCATTTGATCAAATTATAGAATAACGAAGTCCAACAACAGAATGGATTGATCCTCCTGAAGCACAGAACAGTTGTGGTATGTTTAGGCTTGGCAGGGAGGTTTGCAAAAATTTTATCGTCTTTAATCTATAGGGCTAGCAATCTTCACCCAAACTCAAACTCACTCTAAATTCATTCAAAGCTAACTCATTTATGAGGTTGGTGTTTTGTACTGATGCTCTGGTATAACAAGGGGTATTTACAAGTAGGGAGGAAAAAAGGGTTTGTGTTTGGACCCACTGTTTCATTATTGAGCAGGGTCTGTTACAAGAATGATATATGCAAAGGAATCTGACATTAGAAGACAAAAAGTAGGGGTAGCATTAGGGTTTTTCAGAAACCCTACGGATTAGAGTTTTGTGCAGATGGTGGTGGCAAACAGCAGGATTTGTGTCTTGAAGGGAAACCCAAATCAGCGCATTTAGAGCAAAGTTATCAATCTCATACCGGTCAGGGTATCAGTTTTGTTACTGAGCGAGAGAGAAAGAGTGCAGAAGGTTACCAGACTTATTTGTTTTGCTTGGACAGTCCATAGACTCCAAACGTGTGCTCTAATTACATAGCCAGAACAAACAAAAAAAAAACCACCATCTCAGCCAAGATCCAGTATCCCACTGGAACCAGCCAGATCTTCGTTGGAATATAATAGCCTAACACACCCCGGTTTGGCTCCGGTAAATTGGTTTAGAGTGAACAACCCCTCTTATACGTGATCAGTTCCTCATATGTCCTGCCGAGGTTAGCAGATCTTATGATCACACCAAGAAAATATTGCTATAGCCTCGTCCACCCTTTTGTCTTGCAGGGGAAAAAAAACTGCCCAAAGTACAACACATTAAAGTGCAAGGAAGCTGAAAAAAAAGACTTGACTCTGACAACATGCAACAAACATCCCTAATCACACACACACAATTTGATCAAGTTCTATTTTGGTGCTAGATAGGTAGTCTCCCAAAGATGATTGGCTTGTAATGGAGTCTACTTTTTTGGGGGTAAACATTTTACTACTTCGAAGAACTGACATTTAAAAGCCAACAAAAAACCAATATTCACTAACAAAAGCAATAGGACATAATCTGAGCACCCACCGGGGCGGGCCTGTTGGTTCAGTTCAGATTATTCACAAACCTACATCCCAACTGCACTGTGTTTGCAAATTTTGGAACCGAACCAAACCAACATAACAGACAACATAGAACCTGTATCCAGATTATGATAGCCAGAAAAAAAAATAGCATAAACCCAGTAGCAGATGATTGCTACTCTGTACACTTCAGCTGAAGTTCAGGAACAATTAATTCATGAACAAACATGGTTGAATATCTTTGTTTCCTGTAAAGTAAGAAACATGTGTATCCATTGTAAGTCGTAGCTGGTATCCTCCATAGCTGAAGAGAGGAGAATGCAACATCATGAAGTGCAACCTAAACTACCGTTTCGCACATTAAGCGCCCACAACCTTCCAAGCTGTACTGCAAAATCCAATCCGATCTTTTCTGACTCAAGGGTGAAAACACTGAGGTTGTGAATTACACATGGAATAACTTCCAAAAATCTGTGTATAATCGAAAGAGAAGGAAGGTTATCCAAAACCAGGAATCGTGTGGTGGAATGCCATGAATATAAAAAGTGGCTATTTGGCAGACGACCAATCATACGGACCCAAGTCTGTTTCTTCAAGCTAGTGGATTCCGCCTCCTGCAATTTTTCAAGTTAATTAGCAAACGTTGACATGAAACATCTCAATGTAGACCAAAGATGTAGATTGCAGGGCTTATGTTTCTGAGTAAAAGCCATCAGTCTCACAATCCCTTAATTTACTTTAATTTTAAGCTCCATTCCTCAAACGTTATTCCATTTCCCCTTCAAAATGTGATGAGTTTGCAAATCAATCTCGTACTTATCCCTTTGAGAAAGAAATACCCTACAACTTGGGCATAATACTAAAGCTAAGTTTGGATCATGGATTTATGGACCGACTAGAGGTGGAATTTAACAAGGAAAATGAATATGATAGGGGGAAGAAATAAGTTAGGCTTATTTCCTTCATTCCATAAAATCCTAATACAAACAAGATCCAAGTAAATGAGGCCATGTTTGAACCGGAGCAAAAGTTATTGGTACTTCATCTCATGTCATATACCTTGACATTAGCAGTAGTCATCTAACACAGGAGCCATGCCAAAAAGTAGAAAATTGTAATGAAGATGAAAATATCAATATTGAAAAGATATTTCAAGGCTCGATTTTAACTACTTAGGATCTAGGATGTCACAAATTACCTCTTGGGTCGGCTTCGGTCTCCCTCATAGTCCATCACTCCACCAGATTCAGAAAACATCTCCTCTTGCCCACGGAAGTCAATGTCGGCCTGCTTACAGTTGGTAACTTCTGCATAACGTAAGTAAGACACATCGACCAACATATCCCGCAACTCAATTAAGGCATACTTTTTCAAATGTCTTTTATGATAATTTAAACAAATAACCACTGAATACTGAAAACAGAAACATGGAAAAAAACAGCATCTATTTAAAGTTCACTAGATTACGCCTAGCCTCACTGCTTACATTTAAAATCAAAACAATGCAGACTTCGTCTCCAATGGGCACTCCCCACCCTCTCTATTCACTTCCCATGATTATGCTATCCTCTCATTTGAACTCTTTTCGGTCGTACTGTCTGGATTTTACTCTCGAAAAAATTCTAAGAATTGTCCGTTGACTTAAAAAAAATTTCGAGATCAACTGCGAATGCAGAATTTTAAAATAAAATTTTGTTAATGAGAGGAAGTAATTTTGTGTTGTTTCAATGTGTAAAGTTTAAGGCGGGGAATGGCAAATGGCATTGCTTTCAGAGCACAACTTGTTTGTTGTGCCTCTCAGCATGACACACACCCCATTCCCCCTCCGCCCTTGTTCTGGTTTTCTACCAGACAACACCCCTTGCAATCGGACTCGCCTATTTTGAGAAAAATGAATTTTTTAAGTTCTCATTTTGGCTGATGAAGAATCTTTTGACAATGGCTCGATAGTGACTCTTTGGACTCATATCACACACACACACACACACATTATATATAATTATACACACAAATATGAACACATATAATCCATGTTTAGAGGAGCTTTTATCATTTTCATATAGCTTTGCTATCACTCTCCCTTTTTTTTTTTTTGTATTTTTAACAAATGATCTTGTGTATTTATTTAATAGTAACTAAAGTTCTAACCACTTATGCCTCAAGGCCTAAGCATCGCCTCACGAGGGATCAAATGCCTCGCACTGCACATTCGCCTTTAAAAACCTCACATTCTTGAATCCTGTTCATGGTCCTTTCTTCTGGAAAAGAGTTAAAAGTACAAACAAACACTTCGGAGGTTTTAGGGCTATATGTATGCCATGTTGTCTTTTGCCTTTTTCGATTTGCTCTCAAAATAAAATTTCCCTCTTGTGTTTACCTATACTTTAGGAGATATCTATTTTGAAGTAAATACAGAGAACCGAAGACGGAGGTGCCATATGATACTAAGGACCCCTAAAAAATAGTTTGAATTTTTTTCAACCAAAAAAAACAAAAAAGAGCAAAAAATGAAATTTAGTAAATCCAAAGTGAATCGAACGATTCAAATGGTTCGATTCATCAATTCACCGATTGATTCATCGATTCACTAATTCACTTACGATTCAAAATTATTTCGAATCCTCGATTGATGCAACCTATTTGTATTGATGACACCATTGAATTGTACCGAAACGTAAGACACAAATAGTGAATTGCCCAATCCTACAAACTATGCTTTTCTGAGAAATAATGTATCCTCGTGTTCAAATAGTGGCTCGTCTGAGGACCATGTTTGTATCTGTGCTTTCGAGATTGAGTAATGGGTGGTGGGGGAGGCCATCATTTACTTGAAGCACTCTGAGAGTGTAGGTTTTTGCCTTAACTGTAACTAAGCTAAGGAGTAGGGAGCAAAATAAGAGTAAAACAAGTTGATTTTTTTTTAGGTTTGAACAAAATAACTTTGGTGTACATTTAGAAGCTCTCATGTCTTATTCTAGTGTCCAGGGGTGAACATAACTTATGGACCAAGATATTGGCCTTTGCCAAGCTAATGGCCGAGCCTGCATGGTTCAAACGAGCCGAACCCAATGGAGCTGACCCAAAGCCTCCTTGGACTTGGGAGAAGCTCTCTTATAGAGAGTCAAAGACATGAGTCAGACGATCGTAGGCTGCAAGGTGAAGATTGCATGAGGTATAGTTTTTTTTTTTTTTTGCTAAGTAAAATGTTTGCCGGTAAAAATGCATGAGGTATAGTTGCCAGCTATCGAAGGTTTCTTAAACAAAAAGGAGGAATACACAAGGAAATCCCAAAGTTGGAGGAATCACCGCATGAGGCGACTAGCTCACGTGATGGGCAGCCTTGGAAGGCAGGGTAGACGCATTAGATAAAGGGCAATACAGCAACCACAAGGGGTACGCATACTTGAATCTTCCATTCTTTTCTTTTTTAGTTTTTCCGTTCCTCTTGATTCGTCCACTAACTAAACATGATTCATTTATTAAGTGTACTACATCAAAATTGGATAACATTAAAAAATGAAGAATCGTTTTTTCCAACATCAAAAGTGCGATTGGGTTGAAGAAATAAAAGATTTTTTTAACTGTAGTCTTATCCTATAACGAACATAAACCAATTAAATTAGTGGAAAAGCACTTTCCATTCCTTGGCTATTAGTGGCATCCCGAAAACATCCGGGTCAAATATGGCTTTCAAATTAATTTCATATTTATTCTTCTTCTACTTCTTGTTCCCATTGCAGAAACCCAAGGGGTTGTGGGCTTTTTCTACACGATGGGGCCTTCCCTAAGTTCTTTACATACCTTTCTGGAGTATATTCTTTACCCATCGATAAAAGAGATGGGATATATCTCTATCTATAAAATCTAAAACTCCAAAATAGCATTTTCTTTTGATGCAATCTTTTCTTTCTCCTTATCGTCCAGTAAAGACAAAAACAATCGACCAGGATCTCTTCGTTAGTTGGGGGAAGGGGAAGACTGGGAGAAGAGTCGGCATGAATTGGATTTTCCTTCTGGTCTTGGGGCTTCTGTGCTTAAAAAAATATTTCACTCTTGTACTTGCCCTAAATTCACCAGTCCATGAATTTAGCATCTAAGTGTCTTTCCGTATAAGCGACAAGCTCCGCTGAGGCAGCACTAACAGCATTCTTGTTCCTAGCCAAATCAAGTCCCAACAGAGCTAGATCAAGGCAAACCAGGTCTCAAGTTCATTACTGTGATTTAACCCCCGCACACACAGCCATACAGGAATGCAAAAGATAAAAGTATCTTCCATAAATTATAAGTAAATTGTCTCTCACTCACTCTTGATCGATTGACCAAGATCTCTTCGTTAGTTGGGGGAAGAGTGGGGGAAGAGTTGGCATTAATCGGATTTTCCTTGTGGTCCTGGGGCTTCTGTGCTTAAAAAAAAAATTCACTCTTGTACTTGCCCTCTCCGGTAAGGCAGCACTAACAGCATTCTTGTTCTTACCCAAGTCAGGTCCCAACAGAGCTAGATCAAGGCGAACCAGGCCTCAAGTTCATTACTGTGGTTTAACCCCCGCACATACAGCCACACAGGAATGCAAAAGATAAAAGTATCTTCTATAAATTATTAGTACAGAGGCTCTAAAAGAGCACAACACATTTTCCAAAGAGTGTCAGGATGCTGTGTAATATATTGCCAGAAATGGACAACAAATGCCTTCTCTTCTTTGCTTCTCCATTTTTTCTCTGCTTCTATGCTTCCCCCAATCTTCTGTGTCCTCTCTACTTCTATGCTTACAATTTTCCTTCCTATTATCTTCTGCTCTCTTTTGCCATAATATTCCCTCTTTTTGTGACTCATAATTGTTTAACAATAACAAATGAATATAATCAGCATGTTTACGAATAAGTTTCACAAAGTTCCGTGCTATAAACTTTCTGATGAGGCCAACGTAACAACTTCTATCATATTATATAAAGGGAAAATCTGAATCAAGATCAGTGCCATAATAAGGAAATATAGGAGCCGCATCCCTGTTATGCATACCACAAGCAGAAAAGTAACATGGAAGGAAACCAAATTCAACTGACCTTTAGGGAAAGTGACTTCTTCACTTCTTCAACCCTTTCTTCAACTTCCTTTTTGTGCTTCTTGCGCAACACACTTGTGGTATCCACCCACTTAATCTTCTCTTGAATCGAGATAAGAAGATTGTCTGATGTAGTCAACCTGTGTTTTCGTTTAAATGAGTACTATCATATCAAATGGCATATTACAGACAACATTTTCAGTTGTACCTCAGAAGACAATAACTTGGAATAATAATAATAATAAAGACAAAACTAACTCAACCTTTCTTGAAAACAGTATCTAAAGCCCCAACCTACATATTGCAAGTCTCACATATGTAAAATGGTCTTTCTATAGACCAATGGCCTCTGACGTCCTTTATGCGTGGATCCCATTGGATCATTGATAGTCCTTACCATAAGTATCTGTGAAATGTCAGCTTGTGTGAAATTGCTTCAAGTTGTGGAGAAAATTATAGAATTAACTCCATCTCACTTCCACAACTTATGTTGAAGTTCTATGTACTTCATTGTCACAATCCAAACTTCACGTCTCACAGGGAAAAAGGAAATCCAAATTTTATCATCGCTTATTGAAAACATGCATTAGGCCATCAGAAAACAATCGAACTGTCGGCCACCACTCCCTCCTCTCTTCCTCTGGTTTTATCTCCTCCACCTCCCAACACACAACACCATCAACCCAGCACCTCTGTTTCTTCACTTCCTTTTGCTTCTTCCTCTCCTCCGCCACAGGCCTTTTCCCACCCTCCTCTGCTCCCTTCTCTTCTCTAATGAATTCTGATCAAATGCCAAAAGCACATTGTGTAAATTGCCCCAGAAAGATAGACATTCATAAAGGTCCCGAGATTCTCAATTGCACATAATGACCACCACGATATGCATCTCAACCTTTTGATCAACTATTTTTAAAAATCCATTGTGGCGCACTTCCACCTTACACACCGAAGACTGGATTGCCCAAATCACGAGTCTTATGTATTGTGCTGCAATCACCTCATATTGATTAAAAGTTTAGAGAAGAATTTGAATTGGAAATCAAGGAAAAAGTTCTGGTCATAAAAACAAAACGCATAACTTGCACAAGTTACTCGATTAAAACGTTGTGCGACTCAGAGGACATAAGCCTTCTTGGTCAAGCCAAAGAGATTGGCAACTGGATGCTCCTACCCCACCGTGCCTGGTCCTTTACCTTACTGCAAGAAGAAACAGGGGACATGAAGCTTGGGAAAGAATGCGAGATGATCAAACTAACCTTAAGGAGTGACAACAAAACTCTTGGTTTCTCGATGCGAGTGAACTATCTCTAAGCTTCAAAACCATATCATCACAACCAATAAAAGCTGGACTCCTGTTGTAAATCCCATTCCCTCTTATTTTTCCAATGGTTTTCACTAAAAAAATGTGTTCACTACGGATGTAAGTGAAAACTGGAAACAACCGAACCAAACTAACGATTTGGTGCCGTTTTTTAACTAGTCCAACCTGGTCCGGTCCGGTTCAGTTTATTTTCAAAATGTTTAGTTTGGTTTCGATTTTATGGTCTTAAAAGCCAGAACAAAACTAGAATAGCCTTGTATTTTTATTTTTTTTAACTTGGGAATATATCATTTTTTTATTTTCTGATGATTGATGATCAGATTACGACTAGATGAAATTGCTACTAATGATAACACATATTTTATAGATTGTAGACACTTTTACACAAGTTAATATCTCTTTTTCCTATACTGAGCTTGGCTCATTCATGGCCCACCTTCTTATTTGTGAAATAAAATATTTAATTTTTTTGTTGCATTGAACTTGGCCCATTCGTAGCCCAACCAAACCAATAAACCAAAAAATTGGACCAAAACCGAGCAAATCGAACCAAACCGGACCAGATTAACTTGGTTGGGTTTCGATTTCTAAACCACTTAACTGAGAAACCCGGTTCGGTTCGAGTTTCCACTCCAAACCGGACCAATTACACCTCTACTGTTCAAAGGACACCCCAAGTTTACCACCATGGTGACTAGGTAAGATATTCCTTGACACAAACCCATATCTAAGACTTCATTCTTCAGAAAAAAATCACTCATCTTGTCCCTTACTAAAGACAGCACCAATTTTGGGGACCATACGAAGGCTCAAATTATGCATTGGTACTAAATCGGTACGAATGGAAGGCAAGGGACCAAAATAATGCAGAGCTCATACTTTAAGGACAAATTGTATGTTTGGAGAGACTTTAAAGGGCAAATTGTATACTGTCCAAAAAAAATCTCCAACTTTGTAATAGGAAAAGAAATACTAAGTCCAGACACGTTATTTCAATGTACACAATACACAAAAAGAAAGCTAGTTGAGGAAAAAAACTTTCTAGCTCCAAGAAACTTACATCAAGTGTCAAGTTGGATTACCGTGATGAGACAGACTGAAAGAGAAAGCCAGGAACCCCACAACATGAAATCTTTAAGAACCAAGAGATACCATTCAAAAAATGCCTCTCCAAATTGAGGAATCTTAAACCATTTTTCTTACTTAGTTAACTAAGGAAAGAACATCATCCAGAGCTCAAGACAACATCAGAGCCTAACATTATACAACAGACTCTGAAATCTTGTTGCATCCACCAGGAATGCTTTAGATCCATTTTCATGATCTGTTAGTCACGAGGACCCTTCAGACAAAATATTACGGATATAAGTCCATAACCATGAATCTTTATGTGCTCCAACATTCAACCAAGTGCCCAAGCTATGGGTGAAAAAGAATAGTTGTATTTCAACTAAAGAGAAATATTACCAGTTCGTTAATGTCTGTATCATATACCCCAGTTGTCCCGGTCTAAGATCCCTGCCTGCCGCAAACTGAACCTACACCCAAAATATTTATTCAATTCCCATTGCACGGCGTATGCCAAAAGACATGCTATGATGTTAAATTTGAAAAAAGATGAAACAGAAAACTCAAACTAGATACACTGATTTCAAACCTCAAAGCATCTTCGCAATTGATCAAGCTTCCCTCTAAGTATACCCTGCAAAAACAGAAGGGAGAAAAGGTGGGAAAATAAAAACACAAAGAACAGAAAAATTTACTAAATTTATATCTCTAATGACCTTTTTTTGGGTTGGGGCGGGTGTGGGTTTGGTCATCGGTTGAATCGGTTGATATTGGAAACGAACAACAAAATAAATTGATTTCAAGTGTTATTGAGACCCAAAACAACAGAAATATGCGCCAATCACTTAGTTATTAGTTTCTTTCCATGTCACAAATCTATAGGCAGATTTCCAGCAGGTAGATTCTAATTAATAGCATGTTGTCTGATGAGGAAGCTGGGCTGGATACCTACCACATACATGCAGTCATTGATAAGAAAATCCTCCAGTTCACGTACATTTGTAACATCCAACTCCTGCATCAGTACATCATAGGGCAAAACCTGGGAAACAGCAATAAGATTAGAGACCGAGAATCTTGATCAAAATGCCACAGGTTTAGACATAGTACATCAAAAGCTGAAGGATAGTCTTCTATCATGTTACGAAATAAATTGATCAACATTGATTCTACCCCAAGAATAATCAGACAAAATATGATAAGACCCCAAAAAAATGAAAAACTAAAGACATCATTAAGTTGTATTTTACAGCAGTATATATATAGTTGTCGATTCTAATTGTCTGAGTTATGTGGAACTCAACCAGAGAATTCATGAAATAATATCATTTACTCATAATAAAAAGGGCTACCAATTGCACAAGGCTCCCACTGATACAGGGTATGGGGAACGGTTAGTTGTAAGTAACTTTACTCCAGCAAGTTGAGAGGTTGTTTCTGCAACTCAAATCCATGCCTACCAGGTCACATTTGATATCATTTACTCCTTATGCCAACATAAAAATGTAAAGAGAATACATATACAAATCGAGCAGAGTATTCCATCACTCAATGAGGATATCCAAGTCCATGAAACATCCAGCTCTGCTTGAAAGGAAATTCTAACTTATGCTTGTCAAAGCATAACGGCAACGCAAGGCCTAGTTCAGAATGGACTGCTTTTGTTTAGAATTAACAACTTCAAGTCCGAAGCACATCTCAAATGATGTCACAATTCCAACCTCTCACATTTTATTCAACTCCAACTTTGAAAAACATTTCATTGATGTCCCACAGAACTGAGTTCCAAAAGAATGAGAAGCCTTCTTTAACCATGAGATTAGTCATTTCATTGACAATGAATCCTATATATTTCAATTTCCTTTACCAGTCAACAAGCTAAATCAAATTGCTTCCCTCATCAAAACGCTGATTACATTGCAAATAGAACTCTGAAAACCAATTTCATAGAGTTCGAAAAATGACAATTTTATAGCAGTCCATTGGTTTATCGATCAATAAGCAAGCAAGCTGCAAGTCCAGTATTCCAAACAAATAACCATCACTTCATATCAACAAACATTTGATCAGGAAAATGATAACAGTACCTTGTTCGTTTCAGCCAGTGTGAGCATGGTAAGTTGCTTAAGCTTCAGAATTTGATCAGGCACCAACAATGGAAGACAACCAGAACAACCTAGAAAATCATGAACAGGTCCAAACCAATTAGACACAAAAGTTTACCAAGCAGACCTGCATGAATCCACTTTTCGGAGGAAATCAAGAATGAGTATTTTCAGTTTCTACCTTTTAAGTCTAACGGATTGAACCTTCTAAATGTCAATTTCTGTACAAAGTAAAAGCAATAAACCTTTTGTGACTTTTATGAGTTGCCAATTTCATAAAATAAAGCAGCTTCCACTTCATATCACACAGTACCAAAAACAAATTTCCAAGATCAAATCAAGCAAGGAAAGCATTAAAACCACAAGTTCTACGGAAGCTAGATTTTACAATCAAAATCAGAAAGCCATAGGACAGCATCTGATATGAATTCATGATCGACAAAGCAATGATCTCAAAATATGATCCTTCAGCTTTTCTTGGTCTTGTCTCTAAAGGAGTTGTATACATAATCCGACTGTCATGGAAAGTTCATACTTCGCAAATTACATAACTGCACCTTAGTGTTAAAATAATGCAACAGTATAAAGACTCAAAACCAAGACCGAATGAAAAACATGGAAAAATAATAATAGATGACCGAATTGGAACCAGATACGACATTAAGTCCACTTAACAACAGCTAAAAGGAATGCTTACTCTTATAGTCACTCCATGTTCCATGATCAAACAAGCGAAGCATATCAATGTGTAACGAGTTCTCAGTTCCTTGAAGCTGCATTGAGATAGTTAGGTACATCATAAATTGCCAGACTTTCAAAGTACTAGTTTAAAATTGAAAGATCTACTCACAAAGTAAGCAACGACCAAAAGCATGAGAGAAGAAGAGAAGAGCAAACTTAGCAAAACAAAAAGCTTAAGAGAAGCATTCACAAGCACAATAACATACAGGGAAAGGGAGAGAACAAAGACAGGAGCCCAAGAAAATAAATCGGATGTACATGCTCATGCAGTTGTGACAATAAACGGCTAGCAAGAACCTAATTGGCAAAGCATAGACAAAAAATGACTTCCTGAACAAGCGCCAAAAGCTCCACTCAGTGTGACTCTTTGATAGTTATTTGCTTTCTTCTCCAGCTCTTAAATCCTATCTGGAGGAGGCCTGATCCTCCCTCCATATGCTTTTGAGAAGAAAGCCAAGAATGCGTTGAGACACCCAAACCCAAAGAAAGCAAAGAATGTATTGAGACACCCAAACCCCAAGAACAACTACAGGGCATGACCAAGCAACCCAAGTAAACCACCTCACCGGCCAATCTCCAATCAATCTGACGGCCCAAAAAACTAAACCAACATACTTTACCATATCCACATAGCCCCCGAAAAACCTCCATGGTGTGACCCAAGCCGCCTAAGATGACGACAACAAAAAGAACAATGTAATCCCAATTCCATGGTATCCAAGCTACAGGATACCAAGCAACATAATATGTTCCCACCCAACACCCTAGACCACCTTTAAAATATCACCCAGATTGCCACCTTCATCATGTTCAATCATAAAGAACCCCCCCCCCCCCCCCAACACACAACCAAAAATAGAGACTACCATTGTCCAAATACTCAGAAAACCTTTACCTGTAAATCAGTAGCAAATGCCTAGAACCCGTGGAATCAGCCCAAGCAACTACCATCTCGGCTATATAATTTTTTCATTATTTTTGTGCAGGAAAAAATTATATTCGGTATGATGTCAATGCCTCATACTATCTCTTCAGCGGTCTTTAATTTTAACACCGTGAGTCAAGTGTTGAAAAGAGGGTCGCATGATATTGGTTGGGAATAGGGAGTTTTAGTAAATATTATGAATTTAGATCATCGTTTGGAATGCAAATTGTGTGGAAAAGAGTTTGACGGAGGGATTTATAGGGTGAAACAACACATAGCCCAAATTAAGGGAAACATTTCCTCATGCCTTAAGTCATCTAAGGAACATCAAACAAATGTAAAGAGACAATTATGGGGGCAAAACATAAAGAAGAATGAGAAGAAGAAAGAAGACAAGGGGAGGGCGTGAACATAACAAATGAAGAACAATTAGAAGACAAGGCCCCATTTCCTAGTCCGTTGGATAAATTCGTATCAGCTATCAACCCTGATTCTTCTTCGATGAGTGCAAGTAAAAAGATGCGACAACAAAACATAAGGGATGCACTTTTGAAAGAAAGAACTCATAACGTACATCAAACGATTGGTTGAAGCGGTCAGTCAAATTAGCACAGGTTAACCGCTTCAACAGATCGTTTGAAGCTATCATTGTCGACAGAATGAAATGAAATGTCGTTTTTATACCCCCAACAAGCTAAGTATTGATTGTAACGCCCCAATTTCGTCAATGTTAATAAACCTTCTTTCAAACTAATTTGTTAAATTAAACAAACATTTGAAAGAAAATGAGTTCATTTATTAGAAGATAAATAGTTGCAGAAGTACATGTGTAATTACCAAAATACCCAAACCGAGCATACATGTGAAACTTGAAAATAAATAGTACATAGCTTTCTAGAGGTAGGGTAACTAGGTCTCATTAAAGCCTTCAACTTCGAAGCCTGGCTCCTCCTGCTTGGGTTACATCTCTTGGGTTACATCTCTGGTTGTTGTTCTACATCTGGCATCAAATATCAGGAGCAAGAAAATTGTTCCATGAGTTGTGACCCTAAGTAGTAAATACTACCCGATAAACCCAACATATATAACAAAGCAAGATATGTAGTTAATGTTTTTAGAAATCTTCTCCTCAAGAAACCAACATCTTACCTACCGATTTTAGCGTAAGACCCTCGGTTGGGAATGGCTAGTCTTTACATACCACAGGTCCACAATGCACTTAGACCTAAGTGATATACCCGACTAAGTCACTAACAACCTTAAAAAGAAGAAACCTTTTACCGTACGTTCAAGTTAGATCCTACCTCACCTTACCTAGATCTTAGAACGAACAAGGCGTATCAGGTCCAGCACAACGACAGAAACAACATGCATAGGAGATCCATTTGCGGTGACAATACTAATGGGGGATGTAGAAGCTATGCGGTTACTAAGAAATGACAAATTGGGAGTCATATGATGGAAAGAAACGGAATAAAAGATTCACGTTGTGGGTATACCTTTGGTGTTAGGACCATGCAAACGTAGGTGAGTGGTAGTCATAACAGAAGCTTGTTGAGGACTCCTTTCGACGGCCGCCATGAAAGCCTAAAAGTGTTGATACTGCTCAAATGAGAGAAAAATAGAGCACTGCCAAAAGTAGATACTGTAAGGGCTGCTCAAGGATGATGGAAGTGTTATCGTGGCCGAGAAGATGACGAAACGGTCGAATACAAAGGGTTGCGTCCCTTAGATTGAACAAGTTTAGGACACGCATTCCAATGGCCCTTCTTATGGCAAAAGCTACAGTCATCCATAGCTACGCGGGATTTAGACTTCCCAGTGACCTGAATTAGATCTGAAGGTGTAGTAGATAGGATAGGTGCCAAGTACCGACGAGCAAGAGATGCAACATAAGACACTTTGAATCTAGTTTTCTGAGCAATAAGTTCACAAACTGCACCATCAACTGAGGGTAAGGAATTTTTCTAGATGAAATACCCAATTGCATGAGATGCCAACTAAATGTTCAGAATTTTCAGAACCTTAACACAGGATCTATCGCATGCAGATGCAAAAAATAAAGTAGATGCAGAAACCAATACACAACAACAATGCATTAAGGTTGTTTTCACACAATTTGGAGTTCGTCCCACAGAATTGCAGTTGTTTCACTATGATGAGGAACATAGAAGAGATACATGAGGGTTTCCTCATCTACAGCACTATTATGGTAAGTCTGTGAAAATGCCAAAAGCACCCTTCTCTAAAATGCAATAAGAGCAAAGGCCCGACCCCCACCTTACGGGCTAACCCCCTCCCAACTCACCGCAGAATTGGATATGTGTGAATAGGCGAACAGTATCATCATGTTATGTTCCACAATCCTAAAACACTTAAGTAGCTGAGTGTGTGACGTACTAATAGCACTCACATGGGTTGCTCAGTGGATCGGATTTTAGGTTTTCCATCCTATGATGACAACAGTATACTAAGAAACGAACAGGTACACATTTAAGCGTGTTTGATTACGATATACAATTCAATGAAAGACATTCAGAATCAGACCTCAAGAACGTTAGGAACGGCAAGAATCTCCGAGAAGGCGAAGAGAGATGGATGCGAAGTGGCTTCAGCGATGACACTAGACAGAGAAGCACCCTTGTGAGTTGAGGCTTGCCTGATGAAGTAGTCGATGTGCTCTGCTTGCTTTTGTTCGACTTCCATATTCGAATGCAAACAATTGCCAAGATTTTGGTACGAAAAGCGTTTTTTTTTTTTTTTTTTGTTAACGCCGGATTACATAACAAGAAAGGAGAGAGAGGAACTAGGGTTTTTGTACTCGATTTGTGTACCGAGAAATGAATGGCGGATTGAAATGCGGGTGTTGGGGCTTTGAAATTGTGAAGACGTTCCACAGTCCTCACAGAGAAGAAAGAGAAAATACCTTGTGCTCTGTATCTTGGGCAGCCCTATTTTTAGTGACGATTATATTTTTACCCTATCAATTTCTAGATATTACTTTTTAGTGTCAAAATTCAAAAAATATCAAAAGGATTCTTAAATCTTATGCTCTGTTTGGAACTTATCGAAAGGAAGAGAGAAAAGGAAAATTAAAAAATTTCTCTCCTATTTGTTTGATTTTTAGTGTAGAAAAAATATAAGAAAAAATAAATAGAATCTTCTAGAAATGGCAAAAGAAAAAAAAATGAGAGAAATTTTAAAAAAAATTAAATGCATTTAGTTAATTAATATTTTTTCTCCATTTTTTTTAAACCAAACAAAGGAAAGCCTTTTTCTTTTGGGTGAATTACACTGACCTCTCCTAAGGTTTATAACAAATACAATGCCCTCTTGAAGTATCTAAAATTACTCAACCTTCCTTATTTTTTAAATTATTATGTAGTTACTTCTCCTACCGTAAAAATCTGTCAAATGTAGTTAGATACACTATTAAAATTTTAAGTTTGAGAATTGTTTTGACAAAATAAACTGTAACATAATTTTTATCATATCTAAAATAGCCTATGTTAAATTTTTGTGATTTTTCGAAAGTAAAAATTCGAATATATTTTAAAAACTCTGCTTGAATTTTGGCTTTAGAAAAATATAAAAAATTATCATAAGTTATTTCAATCGCAATAAAAATTATGTTACAATTTATTTTGAAAAAAATCTCGAACATGAAATTTTAATAGCGCAACTAATAATATTTGACTGATTTTAACAGGAAGGGAGATAATTGCATAATAGTTTAAAAAAGAAGGGAGGTCAGAGTAATTTTAAAATCGTAAGGAAGACATTGTACTTCTTGTAAACCTCAGGGGAGGCCAGTGTAATTCACCATTTTCTTTTATATTTTCTCTCATTTTCTTTTAAAGTTAAACAAGGGAAAATTGTTAATTTTTTCACACTTTTTTTCTTAAATATTTTCTCTTCTTTTCCTTCATTTCCACAAGTTACAAACAATTAGTTTTTTGCACATACAATTTCTTTTTTAACAACGCGATAACTATTTATATTATTCGGACAAAATTTTAAGAATTTTTCTATAATTCTAATGTCACGAGACTTTCTAAACTTGTCATTCAGCCGATTAAGAAACAAAGTAAATCGTTTTCTTCATATGAGAAACATATGCAGGGCCGACTTTGGACCTAAACTCATTACATTGTAGCCTAGGGCCCAATTTTGACTAAAATATAGGATCCCTAAATCTATAAAAGTTGTAATAGATATTATATACGTTAAAACGTATCAAATACAATGCCCCATCACCAAATGGAGCCGTTAAACCAACATATATAATGAGCTCTTGTGCCCCTCATATGGTTTACTTAATTTATTATTTATGAATTAAGTACTTTATCATATATCAAGTTTTCCTCCTATTTTGTTTAACAAATTATAATTCCGAAAAAATTACTTGGATGTATTGTCTAATAAGCTTTTTTTTTTTGTCCAACTTCGCATCTTTCAGTCATATTTTTTCTTGCTTTTCTTATTAGTTCTGATCAGTAGAAAAATTTAAATAGTTAAAAGAAGTTTATATTTCAAAAAAAAAGTTTAATTTTTTACATCAATGGTTCTTTTACTCAAAATATTCATATTTTTAATTTTTATTAAAGATGAATGAAAAACTTATAAATTTTGCTATTGTAAGTCAATAATATATTTTCATCCCAAGGTGAAGATTTTGTTAATTGTGTGATTTAATGATATACATGTTACAAAATATTATAAAAATATTTTTATGAGATGTCAACTATGTTAATAAAGTAATACTTGCGTCGAACTTTTAGTGTCGAGTTTTAAATAAATTAGGTAAATTGTGAAGTAAGAAAAGAATATTTTATGTTTTATAGTTATAAGACGATCTTAGGTAACATTTTTTTATAAATTTGTTAGAAAAATATATAAGAGTTCCTATGTTAAACTTGCGTAGGACCTCAAATATCTCAGGGCTAGCCCTAAACGTATGATGGTAACTTTTTTGGTCGCGATGGTAAATTTTATGAAATTGTATATTTAGAGTTTGTTGAATGCAAATTCATTTAGTGATAGAAATTTGATGTCGTGACGGTAAATTTGTTGGGTTGCAAATTCAATTATCAGGGTAAATTTGTAAATTTGATGGTCATATACATTTGTTGGGTTACAAATTCAATTATGATAATAAACTTGTTGATGTGATGGTAAATTTGATTATGCTAAGTCAAATTATTGCACTGCTAATCACCAGATTTACCATCATAATATCATATTTATTTTAGCAAATTTATCATATTACTTTATGAGAAAATTTATCATCATATCTAAATCCCAAGCAGTTTACGTTTAAGAAAAAAGTCATTTACATTTGTATGTGAAATCTTTCTGTCGCTTCGCTGCAATTGGTCTTCCTTTGTAATTTAATGGCAATGGAAATTTCACTATAAAAAAAAAAAAGACGGATTGGTAATTGGAAGCCTAAATAATTCATCATGTTCTTAATATTGCTAGTTACTAAAGAAAGTAAAAGGGCTTGAATGCTTACCTTATTATTAGAGAAGGGAACCCTGGTTTTAGAATTTTCAGCCCCAACCTAGGTTAGGGGTTAGATTGTAGCTTGATGCTCTGTCACTAGAGGTGGATGTATTCGGTTGGAGGTGACTTTGGGACCGTCTGTAAGTGCAGCTCCGGACTCCGAGGAAGTGACGACCAGTGTCTTAGGTGTTCTTGAGCCGATAAAGAAAAAGCGGATAAGGTTTGTTGGTATCTGACTTGGTAAAGCCACGT
Organism: Arctostaphylos glauca; assembly: GCA_019985065.2. Classification (NCBI taxonomy): domain Eukaryota; kingdom Viridiplantae; phylum Streptophyta; class Magnoliopsida; order Ericales; family Ericaceae; genus Arctostaphylos; species Arctostaphylos glauca. The sequence goes on along the minus strand of JAHSPW020000011.1, from coordinate 18,549,511 downwards.
TATCAGTCGGATCTAGCTAGGGTGAGGTAGTTATTAACATGAGTGTGCGATAGAAGGTCTATTCCTTGCTAATTTATAGTATAATTACTTATAGTAAACATGTTTATATTATACACATGCATGCATGCACAAGTAATTATATTATAAACATTATATATATTACACAGGCACACATGTATGCGATGTATGTATGAAAAATAAAATGTACACGAACAAAATTCGATCGAAAAAATATACGCAAAAAAATAATTTAATCTAGAAAAATATTGTTCGCAATTTAATTTGTTTAGATCCTTACAAGAATACAATACTATTTATTTTACGAGCGAGTCATTTGAATAGAATGAGGCACTTTAGGTAATAATTGAGCGCAAGCTTGGCGTTTGCATATTTTTTACCATTTTTATAAAAAAAATTAACAAATTTTCACTTTTTTGAATGATATTTTGTATTTTTATTAAAATTAATATTTTTTCCCTTAAAAGGTAACATACTAGTTCCATCTACACTTGCTCATTACACACACACACACACATATCTTCTTTTGGCAAGTAACATTTTGTGAATAATGTGTGATTCAAGAACGCAAATTTTAGCTTTTAATTGTTTCGAAATCTTACAAAGCTTTTTAAAATAAATAATAACTTATTTTACATGATTTTCAATTTTTTATCAAACTATTTGTTTTTTCTTACCAGCTTTTATTTTTTAAGCCACTTGAATGATTTCAAAGTATTTGCCCCAATTAAAAAGTCGTACTCCTATTTATTTTTTTTAACAAACCATTTCTTTAAAGGTGCTAGTGCAATTCAATATAGGGTGCAAGTCACTTTGGTACTAAGCACTAGTATCTCAAATACACGGTGCAAGTCTATTTATTACGAGGAGCAAATTTTGGTATCATGTTGGTGCACGTTTTGATAGAGTTAGGATGTCATGACGAGAAACATTGTTTAGTGCAAGTCAATTTACTTTAAGGTAATAGCGTATCAAATACAAAATGCAAGTATTTTTTGTTTGCAAAACTACTCTTGAAATGACATGACACGGATGATCATGACATAATCTACTGCAAGTCTCATAGCTGTAAGAAGCAAGTTGTAGTATCTTGTTATTGCAAGTTTTTTTCCACTAAGAAATTATATGATGTTAGCATTTTTTCATGTTTGGTGCAAGTATTTAAAAAAGTATAATTAATAATAACAAATAGAAAAAGTGACTTAAAAAAACCACTTATGGTGATATTTTAAGATAGGTTTAGAATAGTTTTAGAACTTTTTTCAAAACAACAAAAAGTAACATTAATTTTCACATGATAACTCAATTATTTGCATAGAAAAATTCATTTAACTTGGTTATTTTTTTTTTTATGACTTTTGCCTTGTAATGCAAAAAAGTTAGATTGTTATCACCGTTTGTAACAAAGTATTTTGTTAAATACAATTGTCAATTTGATTGTGTAAAAAAAAAACTACTCAACACGAGGAGAGAGAAGAAAAATGTTTGATTTCAAAAGTGTGATGTGATGAGTAGAATGAACTTGAAAGAATGACAGTGGTGGACTCAAAAATCAAATTTGGAAATGACATCAGATTTAGTCTTTATAATTATTGTTGAGTTGCGACTCGTCCATCGTCTTAATTTCTCTCATATGTATTTTTAATTTCTTAATTAATCTAAATAAGAAGAATAGTATAGCGCTTCGTGGGCACCGCAATGTCGTATCTAATATTTTTTTTACCACATATGGTATGAATGAAAGTTCTACACAAATGTGTAGTAAAGGAGGAGTTTGAATATATGTGGCTGTGTCTCAGGAGCTCTAAACAAAAGACATCTAAATATTAGAAAAATAAGAACAAAAATTATTTTTTAATTTTTTTTTGAAAATTAGGGGTGGCACAAGACACCTCTCCCGAAAGAGAAAGTCTGTGTCCACAGATTGTGCACACAGATCTGGACACATCTGTGTCCGAATGTGTGTACACAGATCTATGTACGTAGCATTGTTCCACCGGAGGAGAGAGAAAGGGTGAGGAGGGGGGTTGGTATGAAAAATAAAAGAGGAGAGATGGGAAAAGTGTCTCATTCAAATTTGAAGAAAAGAGGACAATATAATTTCTCTCATACAAAAATTCGGCTTTGTTTGAAATTTGTTGAAAGGAAAAGGAAAGAAGAAAAAATATTTAAGGGAAAAAATGGGAAGGAAATTAAGTATTTTCACTTGTTTGACTTCAAAAGAGAATGTGATAAAATATAAGAGAAAAAACTTTTCCTTTGTTTGGTTTAAAAAAAAAAAAAGGAAAAAAATGAAATTAACTAAATACATCTAGATTTTTTTTAAAATTTTCTCTTTCCTTTTCTTTTGCCATTTCTAGAGGATTCTATTTATTTTTCTATTGTGTTTTTTCTTTTTCTTCTACGCTAAAAACCAAACAAGTAGGAGACATTTATTTTTTTGTCCTATCTATAAGTGTTTACTAGTTTTCCATCCTATACATTCTTAAAAATTATATTTTGGTCTTATTTTTCTAACAATACCTAACTTATCTTGATTTCTAGGTTATCCCAACTTCAGCATTACATCCCTACAAAAAACGGATGCATTTTCATTTTAATTTTGTCTCCTCCTAACTGAGATCGCGAAAAATCGATTTGCAAAGATCGTCGACTCATTTTTCAATCAAAATTTATTGCTTTCTAGAATTGTGATGGTAAATTTGCTAACCTAATGGCTTAATTCGCCACAAAAGTTCTTTTTCGATAGTAAAATTCTGCAACTCCAAAATATGATAACTTTTCAGAGCATGATAAATTTTTGCAACTCCAATATATTTTGTGATTTTGCGATGGTCAATTTGTAAATCATGATAAATTCCACAGACTTAGAATGAATACTACAAATAAGAACGACAATTTGTAAGTCGTGATAAATTTGCAGAACATAGTAAATTTCTGCAACTCTAAAATATGGTAAATTTGTAATTGTCAATTTGCAAATTATGGTAATTTTCAGACTTAAAACGGATATTACAAATAAGAACGATAATAAAACAGACTTCACTCATCGTATGATCCGAACTATCTTTGAAAAATATTTTTTATGTTGGACGACAAAATCTTCCTCTTAGCTCACAATACTTGAATTTTGATGAACAATAACATAAAAATGGTCAGTCTATGTAATATAGAATGGAATACTTATGTGATAAACAAAAGTTCAGCTAGTGAAATATAGTGATACTCTCAAGATTCTATTGAATCACTAAAAAAATTGATGATATGTGTGTTGAAATTTCGGTCAGTATCTTTCGGAATTCAATGATATTCTCAAAATTTATTGAAAAATATTTGGGGGTGTTTGGGAGCCTACTTTTAGTTTTTTATTTTTGACTTTTTGGCTTTTTAGCTTTTTAGATTATGGCCAAAATGAGTTTTGAATTTGGGAATAGTGTTTGGGAGAAATGTGCAGAATGCATTTTGCATAAGTAGTAGAATGCAAAATAGGAATGAAAATGCAAAAAGAAGGTCTAAACCTTTTTTTGAGTTTTTGCTCTTAAAGTCGAAAATGGAGAATGAGTTCTGCAGAACTCATTCTGGGAACTGACTCTCAAACAACCAAAATCCAAAAATGAGAATGGGAAAATACAAAAAATAGGCTCCCAAACACCCCCTTTATCATATTTGATTCCATATTTCGAATCTAATTTACTACTATGATTTTAAACCTACTAAATCGGGTAAAATAATGCTTAATAATAATAATACAAATGTCAAATCATATAAAAATAAGATAAACACATATTTCAAAAAATAAATAATATAAAAATCTATACTATCTGAACTAGTAAAAACCTGATTTAAAATGTTATTGTTATCATGTTATAACAGTAATAGGACCTTTCGTCCTTCTCATTAAAATGAGATTGCCCCAAAATTGACACACTTTTAGAATCATATCTCAATTATCTTCGCCATTGCGGGCTACAAGAATCTGGTCAAACCTCTCTCTCTCTCTCTCTCTCTCTCTCTCACACACACACACACACACACACACACACACACACAAGCACACGCACTCGCTTTTATGAACGGTAGTTGGCGGTTTTTCTCCCAACCGACCATACCCATCTACTCTTCTCTCGATAGTTTCTCTCTATGGCTAAACATTATCTGTATATTTATACTCTGCGCGTTCCTCGTGTATGTTTCTTCAAAATACCCCCAACCCAAACTTACTGCAACTCCCAAACTTCCGGGAACCAAAACCCTAATTCTTGCAATGCTTTTGTGCTAAAATCTTGGGTTTCATTTGTCTTGTTGTCTTATTGTCTCCCAAAACAATGGCTGCCAGGCCAATATCAAAAATCTTGGTCGTCTTCATTAGCATCTTCGCGTTGACTTGCATACTGACCACTACATATTCTCTACCTTTTGTCGTCTTCCATGGTAAATTACTCATCTTTGTTTAGAATCTTTTCGGTTACTTAGTCACAGGCTAGCTACTTTGTCCTCTATTACTTCCCGCTAAGTAAAACTAAAAACTGAAATCTTGAAATTAATGAATGCTGAATGCTGATCTTCTTAAGGTGAAAGCCAATTTCGCAGTAATTAAGTGCTGAATTACAACAACAGTTTGATACTGTGTGTTCAAATATGAAATTGTACAGCCTTTAATTGCTCTCTTTCAAGTATAATATTATCGGGGCGAGTCATGGCCGTGGCTGTTGTGTTGTGGTGACTGTGGTGATTGGAATCTGGAGGGGTGGTGCTGATGGCGATAGTCGCGTCATAGGTTGGTATGTAGTGGTGGTGGGAGGGGGCTGTGTGGTGTGTTGGAAATGTTATACTGGCTATTTTTAGATTTGGGTTTTTGCAAAATCTGCGTTTATGCAACTTCTATTTTCAGATTCCCTCAGTTATTGGCTTACGGCCTACTTTTTGGGATTGTTAAATTTAATACAGATAGGGAGTTGCTTTCAAGGCACTATAATTAGGGCCTGTTTGGTTGTGTTTTGTGCTTTTATGTTTATTACTTCACCACTTGTTTGGATGTGGAGAAATAACACTGTGGTCAATACTCTGTTTTCGTATTTTCTCTACTTTTTCTTCTCAGACCAAACAATGGAATTCCCTTCCCTTCCCTTCCGTTTCCATATTTTCCAAACGAACTCTTTCGTTTTCGTCCTTCAGTTAGTGATTTCTGCTTTTGGCAGCCTTAGGAAAAAAATATACATACATAGTGTGCTTGCTCTTAATTTAATGCAAGTTTCTTTCTTTTATTGTTTCCCACTTTCTAATTTGAGAAGTATGTTTTTGTACACACCCTTCCTTGACTAATATATTTTAAACTGTGATTGATGCTGATAGGTGATGATAAGCGGCAAGAATTTCCATTTGTAGTAAATTTGTAACTCATCTTCCCTTTTGTTCCAACGTCATATCATTTTCAGTATTCTAAAATTCTTCAGTGATTCAGATGTTTTTATTCTGTACGTTGATGATTGTTATCTCCAATATTGAAAGTACAATCTGCTCCTTTTGTCTTGTTCCCACACTCTGTTTTCAGGGAGAATTCAATCTCTTTTCACTTAGCTTGATGCATTAACCAATGACAATTTAACCCGTTAGTAATATATCTGTTGTTGCACACATCAGACGTGCATATCTGATGGATAGTTCCATATTTATACGTTTACATCGTTACTACATAAGTATCATGTAATTTTTATGTTGGTAATATGTTCCTATATATGCAATCTCGATTTTATCTACGGCCAGCTGTAACTCGTTTTTTATTAACTTCAAGATTCACGGAAACAGCCTCTCCGCTTGCAGTGGTAAGGCTGCCTACATCCATCCCTTCGCAGCGGGAGTCCCGTGCACTGGGTTTGCCCCTTTCAAGAGAGCAGCTCCCTGTTCGTTTAGAAGTTATTTATGATCTGGAGAAAAACCTGTCTACTTTTTAAAACGAAATTATGTGGAAAGCATTGTTTTGTGAAATCTGCTTTTTCTTTTTCCATTTATGCGAATTGTGACTTAAACAAATGTATACTTCTATTGCTACCAAGCTGATTCTTGAGCATAGAAGATTGTAGTGGACCTGGTTAATGTGGTTTTTGTATGCTCCATGACTTTACTGATGAATTATGAGTTCTTTATTGCCCAAACTCTATTTTTCTTTCATACAAGTTAAGACTCCAAACCTTAATGTAACTGCGCTAGGAGGGTAGAGGATAGTAATCTGAGACCATCCTACAATAGAAAGTATAGGTATAGCTGTTTGGTATTTACCTTTCTTTCCTGTTATTGCAGGGATTGCAGATAAATGTAGTGGTAAAGAAGTCCAACGTTTCACCAAACTTCTGAGCAATTGGTCAAGCTCCCAAGGATACTGCATGTATGCTCTCTCTCTGCATTGTAATGCTCACAGTTTAAGACTTTGTTGAAATTATTGAGACTAATAAATCAAAAAACATATAGAAAGATGGATCTACTCCGCATGTGTATTTTCTTTGTAAAATTTCTCAGTAATAAGTACTCTTATACTCCTTGGTCCTTACACCAGAAGAATTCGCAGAAACAAAAGAAAGATTCAGTTAGTTTTGTCTAGTCTCAGAATTTTGACCTCGGTTGTAGTAGAAAACTGAAATGGGTTTCATGCAAACAGTTGTTAGACATCTATCCATGTACTTTTATTTGGTCTCTATTTATGTAGAATCAAGACTGCTATTGGTTCGTACGTTTTACTGTTCCCTATGTGATTTGAATTCTTCAACTTTTTTTTTCTTTAGAGAAATTGGAGATGGAGTATGGGATTCTTGGTTCATGCCCCTTCTGGAACAGGTGAATTTCACATCTTAGTGCAAAGAGCGCTTGTCCTTCATCATGCAAAGTATTAACGAACTTCCTAGTAATAACTAACATTTTTGTTTTCCAATTTGTAGACAACTATTGCTTGTGAGAAGGTGGTAAAGCTCTGTGGTAATTTGTTTTGCTTAACTAGCATGAATATGGTGGTTGACTTTTTTTCAGTTACTGCTGTGTTCAACTTACAGGTAAAGAGCATGAGTGAACTCAGCGAAGGTTACAACATAGTCGGACTTTCTCAGGTGAAAAAAGAAGTTGTGAATGTTTCTTTCTCACTTTTTAGTTGATAGATGGGGACGTCCTTGAGGTCCCCATATTTGCTGTTGATTGCATTTTCTTTCTTTCCTTTTCGTTCCTTCCTAGTTATTCGGGAATTGGGTAGTAATTTTTTTTAAAGAAGCTACGCTGCTTATATTTCTGTAGCTCGTTATTTTCAAATGCAGTTGTGGTTTCATGGACTTAAATTCCCCCCCCCCCAGTTCAGCAATATCTGAATATTTTCCTTAACTCAAGTAGATTTATGATCAAGGGAATTCCCAACCCTGTTAGAGTAAAAAAGAGACATAGATATCAAATATTGCAGCATAGTCCAAAGTAACTTGATATATTGAAGTAATCTTTTAACAGCACAAAAGTGTGCAACAATGGGTAACTTCATGTGCTGGCAGGCTTGATTACCCGCTACAGCTAAATCTGGGTGTTCAATGGTTAAATATTGAAGAGCACCAACAATGGTTCTGCAGAGGGTAGGATTAGAATAAGGCTGTGAGCATTCTGGGGTAGTAATAGTTCTAAAAGAGATTGGTGAAGGACATGGCTTGCAATCAGCCATGCCAGCCTTGGCAATGATCTCGGCTGCATGCTTGGCTTGAGTTAAGGAAAAACTGGAGTTTTGATGAAAATCAGATATGCCAAGATAGTAGTAAACAAGACCTAATTCCTTAAGAGAAAAGCAATATGTAGCTGAGTTTTCAAGACCTGAATATTAGAGGGCTATTTCCTGTTATCAAAATGTCAACAATACATGAGAAGATAGGTTGAAGTACTGGAAGTTTTCTGAACAAAAAGAGATGGATCTCAATGGCTATTCACAAAACCAATGGAGATGAGGAAATAGGAAAATGTGGAGCACCAGTGTTTCCGGCCATAAAGGGCTTTCTTCAACTTGCTAACATGATACTTACAAACATGATTTAGGAGAAGCACAAACAGTGAAACCTGGGGGTTGAGTCATATAAACTTCCTCATCTGAAGGCCATGGAGAAAAAGGTTTAGAGATGTCCAATTGAAATCTAAAGCTAAGCAAGGCAAGATCCTCACTGTTCGTTGTTTTTCCACTGGTCTAAACGTGTCATGAAAGTCCATTCCCTCTTCTTGAAGATAGCCCTTAGCTACTATTTGGATTTATAAGTTGCGGCCATCAACATTCTTTTTTAATCTGAAAGACCTATTAAACCCTATAAGTTCTTATCAGAAGGAGGCATGGAGCTGATATGAAACCCAAGTACCTTTCAAGTTAAGAGCAATACATTCATCCATGATTGCAGCAAACCATTCAGGAGGTACAAGAGCATCTTTATATGTCTTAGGTTCATAAATTGGTATAGGAGTTAAAGGACGAACAAGGTTGGAGAGACACATAAGATGTCTGGGTTTGAGATACCCATTTTGGATCTTTGCACAGGGTGAATGTTGGTAGGAGGAACAAAAACTGAAGTACATAAAGAAATTGGAGAGTGTGGGGAAGAAATAGGAGAAGGAGATGGGACTGAAGAAACTAAAGGAGAAGCAGCTAAGAAGGAATTAAGTAAGATCAGTTGAAGAAGGTGGACTTGACCCAAGAAACATTAGATCTGCGATGGAGAAGGAGAGGGTGAAGTAGAACGAGAAGAATCAGCAAAATGAAACACTGTCAGATTGCTTTTCCACCATCTTTCCAAAAACCAATTGGTATTAGGGACGGTTTCAATCAAGTCTATTTATGGCATTCAAAGTCACACCTGCAGATCGTCTTTTAGAGTGATCGCAGGGAACGACATTGCGTAACCAAGATGGCCCCAACATCCCCTCCCTCATGATGATGCTCTCGCAATTTGAACCCGTGACTTTCTGGCTTTAATACCACTTGTCAGACAACTTTTCCACCATCTTTCCTAGAAGCCAATTAGTATTAAGGATGGTTTCATATTTATGGCATTCGACATCGCAATCATAGATCTTGTTTTAGAGCAATTGCAGGGAGCAACACTGTATGACCAAATCCACGAGGCACTACGGCAGGCCCAACACACATGTTCCTCTACGAGATCATGCCTAGAAAGATACATCGTACCAGTTTTTATGTCAAGATATCTATAACCTTAGCAAGCACTTCCCTTGGTGCCGGAAGTTTCTGAGCCACTACCATTAGCTGAGGAAGATGTTATTCCTTTGTTTGAAATATAAGCTTCTAAGTTCAACCAAGAGGACATCTGGAGGGAGCAGCAGGGGCAGTGGGTGGATCTAAGCTAACAAGCCTCTTATCTGGAAGGAATCTGCTGACATGAGCTCCATGCTCAAAGATGCCATTGAAACGCTTTTAACGCGGGTTTAGCAAGCTTTGAGTAAGAAGGTGATGACCCGGACCATTTTTGTTTCAAAAATATGAGTTCAAACTCTAATCGTGGAGCAACAAGGTGATAGGGCGGTACTATGGAAAGCGATATAGGTCCCATTGTCAATCATGATCCGAAAGGTAGGTAATAGAGACAAGCAAGTGAACATATCATATTTCTTAGTGTTATCATCCATTCTGCAGCTGCGAGAAAGTCAGGAGACCACATCTCTGTTCCCCCAACAGCTCCTTTCTGGCATTAGATGTCCTAGTTGTCCACACGGCGATAGCCTATAAAGGTCTAGCGTGCATTTTATGAGGAGTATGGCCTTAGCCAATGAAAACACTTAGAACCAAAGACCTTGAGGAAGGACTAATATGGTTATTGATGATGAAAGGTTTCAAATGGACTGAGATCAGCTAGTCTATATGTAGAAAACCTATTATTAAGTTAGGTGGCAGTAGAAAGAGCTTCAAACCAAAAAGACAAAGGAAGAGAGGAGGGATGGAGAAGTGCTATGGTAGTTTTAGTGAGATGTCCACGCTTGCTCTCAACACCACCATTCAGAGAGGGAGTATGAGGATAACTAAATTGATGAAAGATACCTTCAGAAGGCTAAAGATTTCTTTAAATTTAGTACTAGAGTACTCACCACCAACATCACTCTTAAGAACTTTTCAAAGGTATGGAGTACCTCACTTTTATAGTCCAAAGGATACAACCAAGTAAAGCCCACTAAAGTCATCAATAAAAATCACAATTATTTTATTTAGCATCACATTGTAAAAGGGCCCAACACATCAAAATGCATTAAAGCAAGGTGTGCATTCATTGAAATTGGATAAATTGAAAGAAGTATGTGACTCTTAGCCACAGAACAGTGAATACACAGAGAAGATCATTTACTTGCATTGAAAGAAACACCAAGATTCTTAAGAGCATGATGAAACTTAGCTTTATAGTGTCAATTTTGAAATAAAAATTTACGACGCGTGTATGTAGGAAATAGTTGCTTCAAAGTGAATTCTCGTTAGATACGCCTATTCAAAAAAAATTGGATTGAGGCTATATCTATATATTGTGCTAAAGTTCCAAAAAGCCATTTTTATCTTTTTTGAAATAAAAGAAAGATGAAATTTGTTTTGTTTGCCTCATTTCTCCAAAAAAAATGCACTCTTCCAAAGAGGTTTCTTGATTACTAGTCAAAAATATTAGTAGAAAAAGAAATGATCCGCAATTTTGATGCTTTCGACAAATGGATCTTATGCTTTCATCTTATTTTTACTTCAATTGTGATAAACCAACTATGCCATGTATACATGGAAGTGGGATGCAAGCTTTAGGAGAAGGCAACAACAAACAATAGGGAAACTAGTGCAAAACATTGACAAGTGAACCTGTACATAGAGTCGAATGGTTGTCCTGAACCACAAATGAGTTCGCATCAAAGTGAGAGAACAGTTATTATCAATAACCAGTGAAATTTAAGTTTAGCAATCCTCATTGAATTTCATACCGTTTCTTGGCTGCTTGACTCTTCTTATGCTAAACTATGCCTGAACTTCCAAGACTTCTCTGGTATGAATTTTTGAAATCAGGATTTCAAGTGTTCACCTTTTCTAACAGAACTCTGGGCAAAGATGAATGCATCTTCTACACTTTGAACTTAATGAGGCACTTCAGTCCTATTTGCAATCTCAATTCTTATTTATGGTGTCTTTTCAATTCAGTTCAGATGCTTATACAATCTTCTTGGTTGGTGATGGAGGATTCATGCAAAATCTTGATTGTTTTTGCCAGTTGCAGAAAATATTCTTTATTTCATATTTGTTTTGATGGTTTTCCTTTATTGACGAAGGTTTTTACTGGGTTATTACATCTTGCAGGGGAACATGGTTGGCCGAGGGGTTGTCGAGTTGTGTGATGGGGGTCCTCAAGTAAGGCAAATTTATTACTCCCTCCATCGCATAATTTTAGTCCATTACAAAAAGTTGTGTCATTTTCAGATAAAAAATAAAGAAAATTATGCACAGAAGTGCTTCATTTCTTTATGCACAAAATCACAAGACTTTTTGTAATGGACAAAAGTTATCGAGCTGATTGAGTAAACTTTAGTACATGTTCATGCTTCGTAAGGGTCTATGCATTTTAAATTTATAGATGTCCGTTTTTAATCCATTTAATATTCAAGGCTCCCAGAGTACTGTGTTGTATTTCCACGTGGTACTCCAAGCCAATCACACGGCTACAATTTTTGCGGGTGGAACATTTGTAACCACTTGTGTTGGGTAGTTCGGAAGGTTTACCCACATTGTGTGTGTTATGGTAACTTATTTAGCCGCGTAGGCAATGCTATACGGTAGTGCGGGATAACCAAATAATTTTCTCATCAGCATGTCAAACTTAATACGATGCAGTGTTGTTTCTTTCTTCTTTGAGGCAGGTGAACAATTTCATATCGCTAGCAGGTCCTCATGCCGGGATAGCTTCTATTCCATTTTGTGGAGTAAGTAATCTATTCTATAATTTAATTGCTCATAGATTTGAATTCTTCATGATTTTTGGCGATTTAATTTGAAACAATCTAGAAGGTTAAGGTTTCATTTGATGTAGCAGGTGACGTGTCCTTTTGACTTTTGATGCCTCAGAAATCGTGCGAGGTAGAACAAAATTTAGGTTAGAACTAATAGAAAGTTAGATTCCTTGACCCATGCTTCATAGCATAGAAGCTAGCACTCTGCCTGTAACTTGGAGACTTGTTGCTCCGCATTTCTTGATTCTATCTGATCAACAATGGAGAATTTTTTTGGCCCATACTTCAGGAATTTTGAGGTGTCTCCAATTTAGCATTTGAATTTGTTGGTGGATCTTCATTCCTATAATATATCTCTACATCCATTTTGTGTGATTTCATAAAGTATATCCTAAACTGTTGGTTGTGACAATTTTTTGCTGGGACCTTAACATATTGGTGTTACGTCAAATTTAAGTTTAAAGAGTCTGTTTACCAAAAGGCCTTTTACCTATTAAGATTCAAAGATGGGTTGGAAAAAGTTGTCTGGTGAAAGTTACTGACAGGGTGTTATGCTTATTTCTTCTCTATACACATATACCAACCTCATATTCAACTCCTAATGATGTGTCATAATGTGCAGTCTGGCGTGCTGTGCATTCTTGTGGACTATTTGGTTAAGTTAGCGGTTTACGACAGCTATGTTCAGGTGTAGATACTTTTACAAGCTTTCTCCTAATATGTAACTATCCATAGTCAGTGTCTTGCTTCCCGCCACAATTTTTGCTATGCTAGAGATAAATATACAAAGCAATGCTGTAAAGAATTCCCCTGGTAAAACAGATTCTGTATTGGGCAGTTGAGTTATTTTCTATATTAAGGACCAAATATATTCTCCTGTTTTTTGTCTTTTTCTGCATTGCTATATTCTCTCTTCATATCAGCAAAAGATTCAGTGACCACATCATCATGTGATTGCAGGAACACCTGGCACCGGCTGGTTATATCAAAATCCCAACTGTGAGTGAAGCACTTTACTTTGAGTTTAGGAGACCTTAAAAAAGCTTGTCTAAGGCATGTCATAATGTCATCATAGGTTAACAAAGCATCAAATAGTTGGTTGTCCAGAAATAAAAGTCAGCTCTTTCCTATCATCACTGACAATTGTAGATACATTGTAATGGCTCTGCCACGTGGCACCTCCACGTGGCTGCTCGGCCAGCTTCCCACCCATGGCTCCCAACCATGTGGGATTGGTCCACCAGTTGTATAGCTCACCCTCAGCCAGTGGCACCATACACATATTCTTGTGGCCGCTCGATCACCAATTTAGGGACTTCACCTATCAGCCTGATTAGGTGACTCACGAGCCACCTAAGGGTCACCATCTTCTCTATTTAGGTCCAAGGAACTCTCCAAATGACCAAGTCTCATAAATATGGCTCTTGGATAAGCGGCCCTCGGCCCTCAACATAAGGAAAGCATCCGGTGAGATCTCCGGACCTTAACTCTTGCCCACCTTGCCCTCAGCACTGTCGCTAGTTATTTGACATCAACTAAGTCCCATTGGGCGACACCTTCAAGGCCCTCGGCCTCCTTGCCCTTGTACCATTGCTAGGTTGCTTGATCTCAAGTAAGTCCGCGACCGATGCCTCAACGACATGTACTTGCAAAGGATAAAGGCATCCTCACTAGCACACCCTCTATCCCTCCTCAGGTACTTTACCTTATTGAATTCAACTGAACCAGCTCCACCAAAGAAGTACATCACCGAGGCTGTGAGTAGGCCCAAGTGTCATTTGGAGCCATTAGGAGGATTATGGCATGGAGGCTTGAGCTTAAGAGATCATTTGAAATCTCACCTTCAGGGATTTGACCTCTGACCTATCTTAGACTAAGAGAGATGCACCTTGATACCTGTATCATACCTACAACCCTGCAACCTAGGACACGATAGTGACACCTAACTCCTATCATCTGCAGCCAGCCGCTTAACCATGTTAGTGAGGGTTATGATTGACTAGTGACTACTCACATCTACCACTTGAGCCTCTGCAACCTTGGGGGCTCTCCTGGAGGTCTGAGGATACCCTCGCTTGCATATCATTTGTCTTGAGATGTGACCTTCTGACACTCAAGTAGGGCTTACTATTTCCCCCCGATGTCCGTCCTATTGTCAGCCATTGATGGCCTGCCACCTATCTACAGTAGAGGCAGGCCTCAGCCTTACTTCTATACATATAATCGTGCTGTTGCATTATCCAAAAGACACAATAGAGAGACAATGCAATGACAAGATGTACTCAAAGGGCCTTGGGCATCTCCGAAGGGGAATCTTGTCTCCCACTGCCATGCTTTCTTTCTCTAGAATTGCCTTGGCTCTCTCTGTTAGGGATTTTCAAAATAAATACACTTCATCGCTGACGTTCACATTCCGAAGACAGATTTTCGACAACACTCTTTTCGTCCACCTCTGGTTGCCTAGTTTTCTTACTCTGGCATTTGACAAATTCACATACTAGATCCCTGAGGACAGTCCATCTGGCCCTCAATGGCCCCATTGGCATACTCTTGCCCACGATGATATACTTTTTCCTTTTTTTCTTGCCATGCATTAATACATCATAAAGCGCAGTGGTGTTTAACTTCTTTTTGGATTTTCCTTTTCCATATATATAGTGGCAACCTCTCCTTGATGAATATCTACTGCTACGCATGCTAAGAGCTAAATGCGATTGACTTCTTTTTCCAGGACATGAATGCCTATCTAAAAGGATGTAGCTTTCTCCCAAAGCTTAATAATGAATTAGTCAATCATACAAACTCCACTTACAAAGCACGGTTTGCGAGTTTGCAGAATTTGGTGCTTATAATGGTAAGTTGAAGAGTTGTGGCTCTCTGGGATGGTGTAATTTTTTGCGTTTCAACAGTGTTGGATGAAGAAAGATGTGTTCAGTTTTCTGATGCTTTTCTGTTGAGGTATAACAGTTTGAACAGGACACAGTTTTGGTGCCAAAGGAAACCTCCTTGTTTGGTTATTATCCAGATGGATCCTGGAGCACAGTTTTGCCTGCTCAAGAGGTAGTCTGATGGTTCGGGAAATTATTGTTTGTTGTTTTTAGATTTTTTAACTTACCCGAAGACTTGAGGGTGTTTGTTCCCAATTCAGTTATTTTTAGGTTTCTAAGAGTAAGATAGAAGTCCTAATAGGTTGCTATGCATATTCACTCATTCTCCACGTTCATAATCAAATACCTTCTCGTGGGGGGATGCTATTAGGATGCTATGCATATTCACTCATTCTCCACGTTCATAATCAAATACCTTCTCGTGGGGGGATGCTTTTTGGCATTACTCAGGACCTTACCTGCAATGCATACGCTGGGGGTTCACATGCCACTTCTCTATTTGGAACTTCAGTCACATTTCACTTATTCCCGTACACTTGTATTTTTCCG
This sequence comes from Arctostaphylos glauca, assembly GCA_019985065.2. Taxonomy (NCBI): domain Eukaryota; kingdom Viridiplantae; phylum Streptophyta; class Magnoliopsida; order Ericales; family Ericaceae; genus Arctostaphylos; species Arctostaphylos glauca. Next base: position 18,534,077 of record JAHSPW020000011.1, on the reverse strand, counting down.
TTTACTTTTTACATATTACATTGCATTTTTTAACTTGTATACCCTAGTTACTGGTCTGCCCCATTTGGCTGCGATTTAGCATTTCCCTCTACGCTACATGGTATCGGCTGTGGGTATGGGACACGGGTGAATATCTGAGGGTCAGAGAGGTTAAACCTAGAAATAGAGCCTATGCAGATATGGATCCAAATTTTGATTACAGATAAAGGGATGTGCTAATAGTTCTTAGTAATGCACTGTTTCTGTTAAATGTGAGATAGAAAGTTCTCCAAGAACATTTTTTGTATGAACTTTGTTGGAACAAAACATGGACGAGACAGTTAAGATTTCAAAGTCAAAAGAAGTTGTTGGACCAAAACATGGATAAGCCAGTTAAGATTCGGAAGTCAAAATTATTTAATAAGTTCTCAGTCCATGAATCTTATTGGACTTCCCTTACTTGACTTCAGTCCAAAAAATAGAAAATCATGCTCTTAATTCATGACATCACTGCCCAAGCAACAGAAAGGAACAAGAAATGTGTGCTACAACAGCACACATAACCCGCAGGTGACAAATGCATAGAAAAGCTGTGTCCGGTAAATATCCCACATGCACACCTGTGTTGTGTAGTGTCGACAAGGTTGCTTTGCCCAAAAGGGCGGATCTATGAAACATAGATTTGCAGTTAAAAGAATGTCCCTCATTGCAGAAATTGTAGCCACCAGAAGACATAGTAGCAAATTGTATCAGTTTGTTGTCTTGTGCAATAAAATCAATTTCAATTTGCTGCACAAAAAAGAAACACATGCAGAGACTTTCCATGTTTTCTTTGTTGAATCTTTAAGGGCGCAAGCCATCATAAGGCTAAAAAAATCCATTGCACTTGATCTTTCGATTGCTTTCAAAGGAAGAACGTGGAAGTTCAGGTTTCCTTGGCTAAGGTTACAGAGTGTGAGGCACAGTTTACAGCTTCTTGACAGAGTAGTGGAAGAAGAGATTCAATGGGGACATTATTACTAGTGATATTTTACCTGTTTGGATTTTCCGTAACGTCCTGATCCTTTGTAGAGCTGATCTCAATTGATTAGGACTTAAGGCTCTGTTTGATTTGATTCTGATTTTTTCTGATCCTTTCTAGATGTAGAACACTAGGAAAGCACGTACTTTTTATTGTGGTCTGCAAATTAATAGATGTTTCTCATTATTTTAGGTTGAGCAGAAAGAATGATAGGTTTGGCATTTTGGAACATAGTACACTTAAGTTCCGAAATGGTATAATTTTGAAGAATAATGAACTATATTCTGTCATAAGAGTAATTCGGAAATGGAATTGTTTTGGTATCTAAGTTGCTTAAATTGTTATAATGCAAGTCCCACAAGCCTACAGCATCCATACCCTATTTTAAAATATATTGTGCAACGTTCATGTATTCATTCCACGTACCAGTACAAACCACATTGTAGGTAACATAGCGTGCGGTGAAGTCAAAAGCTGTCTCATTGTTTAGGCATAGCAGATATGGTAAAGAGATGCATATCATGTTCTAGCAATCACTCAACCATGTGAGTTTTTTCTTTAAGTTGTGCGAGGAATAACTATGGAATTACTGCACCTAGTTTCGTCCTGTTTTGCTTTTTCTTTTTAGGTGAGAAGTCCTTTAATTTAGTGGCGCAATTAAATAGGAATTATATCTTCACCCCTGCAGACAAAGCTCTACACAGAAGATTGGATCGGTTTGAAAACCCTAGATGAAGCTGGGAAGGTAAAATTCGTCAACGTGTCGGGGGGTCATCTTCACATCTCTACAAGCGACATGAAGAAATACATAGTACCTTACTTGGAGGATAATGAATCGTTCAAACAACTGCCGGTAACTAAATCATATCGTATTTGGTTGCTATCAATCTGGACTTCCATTAAGGAACTATTTGGATTCACAGAGGACAGAATTCTTCTGCACACTCCATATTAATGTTAAATGTCTTTTGTTTACACGTGATCAAGAAAGAAATAATGGAATCGGCAGGTTTATTCTTTTATCACACTATTATTCATTTACGTACCATCCTATGAAGGAATCATTTTACCGGTACACAGAAGTGGAAAATGAATTCTGGGAGAAGCATTGTATTATGTGATTGACTGGACTATTTGTATTATGTTATTGACAAGGAAAAATGATTCTTATATTATTCCCCAATTTCCTGAATCTGCGCCCAAGTACTTATTTTTCCTGTTTCTGGTGTGGGCCAAAAGAATTCCAAGAGAAGTGCTTCGATAGTCTATAGTCTGAAAAATGAAAGCATGTGAGAGGGAACTTTTTGGTTCTAGCTATTACTTTTTCCCCAGTCTACTGTCACTTCGCAAAACTTTTGAATCTGAGAAGGAAACAAAAATGTTGCTTTCCTTTTTCATACAATGTCAGTTTCCCTGGTAAAATCCAGTTACAAAACAAAGTGGAAACTGGATTGTCTTAGGAGTCACTTTTAATTGTTGGTTCCAAAGTAATTTATCTCGTACCGTACTAATTGGTACATATTTTACCGGTCATTTAGTGATACCGGTCCACTCCTTATACCATTCTGACCACCATTTTGGACTGTTCCGGTAGGCACCGAATCGTGCCGGATATTTTTTTTTTGATTTTTGATTTTTAATTTTTGAGTAATTACACATAAATTGAGATTAAAATTCATTCTCTTTTATGTTTGGTGATTTGTTTTTATTGTTAAGCTTTATTTTATATGTTTAATATGATTTTTGTTAAAAAAATTATTTGAAATATATATATTAACTTTAGCAATAAATTCAAAATGGTACACCGGTATACATCAGTACTGGTATGTACCGTACTAACAACAAAAACGATTCACTCACCAGTACAATATTAATAACTTTGGTTGGTTCTCCTCTGCTGGACTCGCCAAAAAAACTCGGCTTGTATTGTTCAGCATCAATCTTCTTCCAAATAATTGCACTTTTCACTTTATTTTCCCACATTGCTCCATGCCTCCATCCATTTCAACGTTGTCATTTTAAATTTTAATTACACTTCTAAAGCATTATAAATCACTACAACATCATACCCCTTATGGCTGAAAGCCACCTCCAAAATCCTAAAGTTGTTCTCAGATCCCTTACTCTTGAAGGCTACTATTCTTTTACATGGCAAGTTGCTCTGCCTTTTAATCCCAAGAACCATAAACAATCACAGTTGTCGAAGATGTAGTATTGAATGTATTTCTCTTAAATACCCTACCTCTCGTGCCCCAAAAAATAACAAGTCGTAGAGCATTCCTTCAAAAGCATATTTCATGCAATCTTAAATAAAAAAAATTACGCTAACGAACTCTAAAGGACTCTTTCATGTTGCGTAGGTGCTGGAAAAGATTGTAAAAGGCTCTGATAAAAAAAAAACCACTCAAAAAGGCTGGACGGAAAGGCTTTCTTTCCCCAAGCAGCAGTGCTATATACCAAGCTCAGGACTGGAGGTGCCTTTTAGGAGTTTGAGATACAGCGTGTAATATGGACGAGTCTCGTCCACATAGCAATAGGACATCGATGAGCAATCGTGGAACTATTACTATTCCATTCCTCGAGTCAAGTAGTTCTTGAGACGTGCAATGGAACTCGGGCAGGCAGAGGAATAGCAAAGCTCGTTGAGCAAAAGAATCCCAATGGAACGAAAAAATGTCCAAACGTAACGAAAAGCCACTCATATTGGGCTTTCTGCCTATCCATATCCCAAGAGCAGACTGCCGCGAACAAAACTTAGGAAAAATGAGCAAGGCAGCCTTTACTACAGCATTCAGGTCCATAATCATGAGTTCTAATGCACGAGATCTAGTAGCACTTACTGGTGAGGGACTATCAATAAGTACTGCACATCCTTCTATTGCAACACTAAGAGATGCACTAACCCAATTCATTTATGCTACTCTAATTCCATGTGCACAAAAGTTTGTTTGGAAGATGAGTAATTATATATGTGGACTACTACCAGAAACCTGGATATTATAAGCCAAGTAGGTATGCAATTCTTCTATCTTCTAATCTAACTGGGCAAATACACTACCATCCTCTGTAAGTATCTTCTAGCCAAGTATCACTACCATCAATTATGCCTCTCTCTCTCTCTCTCTCTTTTTTTTTATAGCTTTTTGAAATTACCCCTAACCTAATACCGACTGATTACTTGGAGAACCAATCTCATTGTCCACCTGTGGAAGTCCCATTTAAAGGCAGGACTTTTGCCCTACATAAACTGGCCCCATAAGAGTTGATAGCACCTGAAAAATTTCGAACCTAAGGACTAGGAGGAGCATACCTCAAAGTATGCAGAAATGAAATAAACAGAGTTTAAAAAGATTAGGCAAAACACGTGCCTCTTCCTACGCAGAAATAAACCTAGGATCGAACCTCATCAAATTATGCATTCTCCCAGTGAAAGAGAAGTTTACAGCATGATAACAGAAACATCTATATTAAATTCCAGGGGGAAAACGTAATGCAGCTGACACAATTCAACAGAGACTCAAAATTCAGCATTAAGCATAGAGTAAAGCTTAGCAAATTAAGTCAAAAGCCTTGTAAGTATCAAAGCACCTCTAGAAATACTATTTTACAGAAGATACTGTCACAATGAATACAAAAACACAAAAATACAAAAATTGGTGAGATGCTAGTCTTTTGACAATTACTCACCAGCTGTACTTTTATCACTTTTATGATCAAACGCAATATAAAATTAGAAAAGGAAAAATCACACACATCTATGCAAGGCACCATTAATGGATTGGGCAGAACTGCACTTAGGCATTGTTTGGTTCTTCAGAATGAGGTTACACAGTGACACATTCCTATGGGACTTCAAAGCAATGTCCAACCAACGGAATCTAAGTGAGGCTCAAGCGCCTCCATTTTAACAAAGTCTAGCAGAGAGTGTTCTCCCAACTGCCAAACTACTCTTTAGATTTAAGTTCTGTCTGGTGGTGCTCTAGATTGCGAAGTACAATTCTTGCAAAGATTTTGGCTTCAAGTGGAGCATTTGCTGCTGCTGCTGCAGCACGCAGAACCCTTGATGCTCCAGCATTCTGCATAAGGGTCACATGATGCACTGCATGACGCCCACCCGGAATGGTGAACTACAATTCAAAGAACAAATTCACATGGTTTTTCCAAATAAGCATCTCAAATTTCATTATAAAAGGAAAATGATCAGGAGAAATGGTGGTGCTAGGTGGATGAGTATGGGGTCAATTGAGACCATCAAATTCTAAAAACAACTTTATATCGATATAATGTATATACAAAAGTTGAATGACATTGCTCAGGTTGACCCCACTGAGCTAAATAAAAGATTGGTGTAACGTAGAATAATGGTGTATCTGCCATGATATTTAATGCCAAAGTAACTTGCGTAAAGTTTAGTGCCAAAGTAATCTTGCGTAAAGTTTAATGCCAAAGTAATCTTTTTATTTCACATATTTGTATAATCTCGTAAACAAATAAAAGAGTACAGATTGGGGTTTAAGTTTTTGAGAATTGAAAAAACTGAATTGGGTTCGAAAAAAAAACAATTTTCATGTTTAATTTACTGAGTTCAGGTTTATTTCATTTACTTCAGCTCAAGGGGAAAGAAATCGGAATGGTTCCATGGAACAAAATTTCTGCAGCCCAATGTGTGTGTGTGTGTGAGAGAGAGAGAGAGAGAGAGAGAGAGAGAGAGAATGTGTGTGTGTCTGTTTGTGTTTGTTGTGTTCCAATCCATCTTACCTGGAGAAGGGCAAATGCAGCACATGCCTTTAGTATGGAAGATGGATTTCGGAGCATGGTCACGAACCTTCCAATCTCAGCTCCACTGACAAACAAAAACAAGGACAAAAGATAAAGTTAGATGTTTGAAAAAGAATTTTTAGGAGAGCTTACGGAGTAATAAGTGATTTTACCTAAAGCGAATGAGCATTGTCTTTGCACAAAACATCTTAGATCCTAAATAGAACTGAAACTTGAAAGAAAACTATGAATTTAAGCACAAAACATCCTAGTTTTCTTGTTCAACCTTCAAAAGAGGGAAAATCTTATCCAGTTCAATGAGTCACCAATGTTGAAGATTCACCATATATTGGCTTATTTCCTTATACATTTATTTCCTTTATTGGTGTATTAGTTGCCATATTATTGTCTTTCTATGTTGGGAGGAGCCTAAGGGCCTTTCTTGTAATTGTACTTATATTGGGATTACTATATAAAGGGCTAGAGTCATAATCTCTAACCAAACTTTCACACAATATTATTCAACATGGTATCAGAGCCGCCCTTAGTAGGGTTTGACCAATTACAACACCAGCCACCACCAATAGCCATCGCAACACCAGCCACCACCAAAATCCCAACCCCAGTCCCCTCTCTACCACGACCACCATGAGTGCCTCTTCCCTAAAACTCAACCACTAGCCCATCGCCAATCCACCGAACACCCACCAGCCACCTCTCGACACCCGCCAGACCATCGTGAGTCCCCCTCGCCACTCGCAACCACCACCAGCCTCATCATCACTGCTCTCTGCTCTCTATTAAACTCTTTAGTGTTCTCGATCCTTTTTTTGATGGGCTTCTAGATTAGCCCATGATCTTTCCATAAATTTCCGAATCCTGTACGACTTGTTCGTGGCTTCTAATGTTCCATATCTTATCGTGTGATTTTTAGGAGTATTTGTCTTCGCTTACTATGGGGAGGAGAAATCTACCGTAAGCTCCCAACTACTGGCAAAGAGGGGGAGTATTATCTCTAGAGACAACCCTAACTTGAGAATCACTATCACCCTATTCGATGGCTATAACTACCTCTCTTGGTCACGTTCGGCAATCTTGTCTCTGAAAACTTAAGACTGCCTAGGTTATGTCGATGAGACAACAGCATCACCACCCGTTAAGGATCCGGGGTATAAAAAATGGAATATAGGGAATTTCCAAGTGATGAACAGATTAAGTACATTCTATGATTTCTTCGATTGGTGAGAGATATCTAATTTTGGATATGGCCAAGGAGATTTGGGATGCCCTTGCGGCTACCTATGCTCACAAAGGGAACATGACTCAGATATATGACCTGAAGCGCACCATTGAACAACAAAAACAGGATGAGATGACAATTCTCCAGTTCTTCACTACCTTTACCGGCTTATGGCAGTCTTTTGATCATTACCAGAATTGGAACCCAATCTGCGCTGAAGAAACTGCGAGTTCTAGGAAGTTGGATGACAGAGACCGAACATTCAAGTTTCTTGTCTAAATCAGGAGTATGATCCCATTAGTAGTCGAGTATTAGGAATGGACCCACTTCCATCTCTCCGAGAAATTTTTGCGTATGTTCAGAATGAAAAAAGCCAACATGCTACCGTGTTGTCTATTGTTCCTTCTGACCGCTCTGCCTTGGACTCTGCTCCATACAATGATGGTAAGAGCCAACCTTGGAACCGAAATAGCTTTACCGAGATACCTACTGATGAGAAGGATAAATTGTTTTGTGATCATTGCCAGCGCGCTTGCCATACCAGAGAGACATACTGGAAACTCAATGGGAGCAAAGGCAATCGTGGGAAAAGTGGCCGCTTTGGGCCTTCGAGTGGCAGGTTTGGGAGTTATAGTGGTAGAGGGGGAGGATCCCGTGCCCATCACACAGAGGTTGTAGATTCACCAGCTGCTGGTGACCTGACTCCATCTTCATCAAAACCTCTTTCTTCATCAGAGATGGAGACTCTCCGCCGCTTTATGTCGCGGCTTGATAACCCCACTGGTTCCTCATCATCTTTTGCCCGTTCAGGTAACATAACTAACTTTGTGAGTGCACCCCATTCTCTGTCGAGTCTTCCTTGGGTTATTAGTTCTGGTGCATCTGATCATATGACTATAAACCATACTCAAGTCTAGATAGAGTTAAAATCGCCGATGACACTTTTTCCTCCGTGTCAGACAAAGGTTTAGTCCATGCTTTTTCGACCTAACCATTATCATCTGTCTTTCATATTCCTAATTTTTCTACTAATCTACTATCTATTAGCAAAATTACTCGTGACTTGAATTGCAGCGTCTCATTTTTCCCTTATCATTGTGTTTTGTAGGACCTTATCCGAGGAAGATGATTAGCAGTGGTAGAACAGAAAATGGTTTGTATGTCTCGGATCTTGTGGAAGGAAGTTCGGAGTCACGAGCAGACTCATCTCATGAGAGTTTCTAATTTCTCTATAGACACTATCTGGTTATGGCATCACCGTCTTGTCCATCCTTCTTTTTATTTATTACAACACTTGTTTCCTTCCTTGTTAGAAAATAAAACTATTTCCACTTTCAAGTGTGAATCTTGTGAGTTAGGCAAGCATCATCGGGCTTCCTTTTATTCGAGTAATAATAGAAGTCCTGTTCCATGTAGTCTTATTCATACTGATGTTTGGGGCCCTTCACGGGTTGTTTCCCTTAAAAGTCATAGATGGTTTGTCTTTTTTGTAGATGATTTTTCTCGTACTTCATGGATCTATTTGATGAAAAACAAAAGTAAAGTTCATACTATTTTTAAAGATTTTCATAAAATGATTTATGCTAAATCTGGGAGACTTGTCAAAATTGTTTGTTCTGATAATGGGGGGAAGTTCTTTAAACGTGGTCTTGGAACTCATTTTCGGGACCATGGCATAATTCATCAAACTTCTTACACTAACACCCCTCAACAAAATGGCGTTGCCGAGCGCAAGAATCGCTACCTCTTAGATATGGCGCGTACCATGAGTTTCTCGATTCATGACCCAAAACAATTTTGAGGTGAGGCCATCTTGACCCTGCTGCATTCCTAATCAACTGTCTTTCTACCCGTGTTCTCGATACCTATAGGAATGGAAGAGATTCCAGAGTTGTCTGTGTCTGTATCTAATTCTTTTGAGATACTAGGACATTGGAGAAAGATATTAAAGGAGGAGAAGTGGGAACGGAAAATCAAGGGAAGAGTTTATGGAAAGAGTAAATTCTCTTGTAAGAAAAAAAGATATTCTTTACAACAGGAGGCCAAAACATAAGATCATCCTTCCTGATCCGCCACTACAATCACCATCACGTGGTACAGGTCCAGGTACTCTTACTTCCTCTTCTTGTTCTATTTTTGACAATAAATTAGATGATTTAGATAAACCCATTGCCACACGCAAGGGTGTCCGGGCTTGTGCTCAACATCCGACGTCTAAATTTGTCTCGTATAGTCGGTTATCCTCTTCTCATAAAGTCTTTGTTTCAAAACTTGCTTCTGTATCTATTCCTAACAATGTTCAGGATGCACTTACTGATCCCAAGTGGAGAGATGTTATGTTAGAAGAAATGAAAGTTCTTCGTAAAAATAACACTAGGCAGTTGGTCGATATACCGAACGGGCACAAGACAGTGGGATGCAAGTAGGTATTCACAGTCAAGCACAAAGCGGATGGATCCCTTGAGAGATATAAGGCAAGGTTGGTGTTTGGCAAAGGGGTACACACAAACCTATGGAGTAGATTACCAGGAGACTTTTGCTCTAGTTGTAAAAATGAACACTGTGAAGATTCTTCTGTCACTAGCGGCAAACAATAATTGGCTATTTCATCAGCTTGATGTAAAGAATGTCTTTTTACATGGAGATCTAGAGGAAGAAGTATACATGAACATTCCTCCCGACTTTGAAGATCCCAAGACAGTGGAAAAGGTTTGTAGAATCAAAAAGTCCTTATATGGGCTTAACAATCTTCGAGAGCATGGTTTGAAAAATTTACTCAAGCAATGATCAAATATGGTTTTAGGCAAAGCCACAGTGATTGCACACTCTTCATCCGACACTGCTTGCAGGTTAAGCTAACTGCCCTCACAGTATATGTGGATGATATTGTTCTTACACGTGATGATGTAGAGGGGATGCAGATATTAAATGGGCACCTTGCAAAGGAGTTTGAAATAAAAGATTTAGGAAGTCTCAAATATTTTCTGGGAAATGAAGTAGCTAAGAGCAGTCAAAGAATCTTTATCTCACAAAGAAAGCATGTCCTTGACCTTCTAACCGAGACCGGTTTGCTTGGGTGCAAGACATGTGATACGCTTATGGAACCTAACCAAAAATTAGGAGATGGCATAGATAGAGCAGTGGTAGACAGGAGGAGATATCAACGATTGGTGGGCAAGTTAATCTATCTGTCACATACTCGTCTTGATATTGCTTGTGCTGTGAGTGTGATAAGTCAGTTTATGCATGCTCCTCATGAGTCTTACTATGATGCAGTCCTTCGAATTCTTAGATATTTGAAGTCAGCCCCCGGGAAGGGCCTTTTCTTTAGGAGCCATGATCATATACGAGTAGAGACATATAGAGATGTAGACTGGGAAGGCTCAATTTGCGACAGGAGATCTACTTTAGGGTACTGCACCTTTGTAGAAGGTAATCTTGTCACATGGCGTAGCAAAAAACAGGTTGTTGTATCTAGATCCAGTGCCAAGGCAGAATTTTGGGCGATATCACAAGGGATTTGTGAATTGTTGTGGATAAAACTCCTATTAAGAGAATTGAGGTTTGAGCCTACAGAACCCATGAGGTTATATTGTGACAATAAGTCAGCCATTAGTATTGCTCACAATCCAGTTCAGCATGATAGAACCAAGCATGTGGAGGTTGACAGGCACTTTATCAAGGAGAAGTTGAACAGTGGAATTATTTGTACTCCGTATGTGAAATCTAGTGAACAACTAGCAAATGTCCTTACCAAAGGTCTTGGAAACCGACCTCATCATTTCATTCTTGGCAAACTGGGCATGATAGTTATCTTCGCACCAGCTTGAGGGAGAGTGTTGAAGATCCACCATATATTGGCTTATTTCCTTTATTGCTATATTAGCTGTCATATTAGTGTCTTTTCTTATTATTGTCTTTCTATGTTGGGAGGAGTCTAAGGACCTTTCTTGTAATTATTATCATATTGGGATTACTATATAAAGTGTTAAGAGTCATAATCTCTAACCAAGCTTTCACACAATATTATTCAACAACCAATTCTCCATTGTATGATAGCTTGCTATTAATGTTTCCAAATCGATGTATAGCTTAAATTCTACTCCCTCAGTCCACTAGAGCATCACTTGGAGAACTTAAAATTGGTACTCCTTCACTCCCGAATTGTTTTGTCCATTTTTAGGTAATCCGATTTATTAAGGGAGCACAATGATTGCACTTTACAAACTTGAACTTTCCAAAATGCCTTTAAATTCAAGTTGAACCCTCAATTCACTTCAAGAGAGAAGGGCAAAAGAAGTACCATAGAACTTTGTTAGTTGACCTTCCAAAACGGGAAAGCAGTTTGGGACATCAAAAACTCTCAAACAAGACAAACAAAATGGGATAAGTTGAGACATCCCACTTTCCAGATGCAGGATGTATATAAAAAAATTAGGGTAAATTACACTTATCTCGAGGCATCTGAAAAGTTCACTGACACCCTATACTTTATCTGAAATAGTCTCTTCTTACGTTTGAAACTATTATGCAGCTACCTTCTCTACTGTTAAAATTTTTCAACCATTAGTCAAACAATTGAAAATTCAAGTCTGGAATTTTTCTTTTTTTTGGTAGAATAAATTGCAGCATAATTCTCATCACGTCCGAAATAGCCCAAGTTAAAGTTTTGAGAATTTTTTGAAACCGAAACTCGGACAACGGTTTTTGAGATTTGTTCGAGTTGTGTAAAAAAATCTCAAAAATACATTTGCTATTTTGAACATGATATGAATTATATTTCACTTTGTTTTGCCAAAAAAAAATCTCAAACTTGAAGTTTCAATAGTTTAACTAATGGTGTTTGATTGATTCTAACAAAATCTGTTAAGCTGCATACTGATTTCAAAGATAACGGACGTGACATCTATTTCAGATACCTCAGGGAGGTAAGTATATATTACCCAATAGGAGCACACAAGTTATTTGCTTTATCGATTTCTACACCATCAAAGCATCAACATGGAGACTCTCCCACCACTCCATGTCAAACTAAACAAGTAATAAAAATTAATACCAGCAGAATGGGGGGGGGGGAGAGAGAGAGAGAGAGAGAGAGAACCTGCATCTCAGATGACCTGCCTCCAGAATACGAGCTGATTCTGTTACTTGGGTCAACGAAGCAGGGGCTGATGACGCAGCGGCAGCAGCAAATGAATGTGGGTCAGAAAATGTGAGGACGAAAGCTTCAATGCGTTTCAAGGCCATCCTCCTAGCCCCATCTAAGCTAACGCTTTTGGATGTGCTTTCTGATGAAGTTCCTATCAGTGAAAATTCATCCATTCTGTGCAATATGCACAAATGTCACCGAAGGGAAAATAAATCGCTAAACGATCGAATAAAACAGGCCAACCTCTCAAGGAAAAAATGAACACAAAATTTATCGTATCTACAAAATTATATTTCAAAGGGAAGAATAAAATGGTTCGGCCATGACAAAATTGGTAATAAATAAACCCAATTGGTAATAAATAGCAAAAAAAGCATAATCACTACAATGAACTAAGAAGAGAGGAAAGGGGAATGGTGTTCTAAGAAGAAAATATAGGTTCAAGAGTCTTGCGATACAAAACAAAGATAAGCAAGATAAGATCAATTACCTTCCATCAAACATGTAAGCCAATGCCAATGCAGCCATGAAGCGTGCCATTTTAGAAGCTGACAAAGAACAAAGATGAACAAGGGCTGGAACTCCCCCTTCCTCCACTATACGAAAAGCATTACCAGGGTTGAAAGCAAGATTCCAAAGCGCTCCAGCAGCTGTCTCGTGGACATCCTACAAGAGAGAGAATGTACAAAATCTTATTCACACTCATAGCATGGGAAAAAACACTCATTATTATGTGACACAAGCACAATTTACCCATCAAAAGTAATTTATGGCGAAAGAAAGCTTCAGCTTGCAGTTTCTGATGCAAAATGATAATGCCATACAAGGAACAAAAGGCGACAACTTGTTCTTAACCAAAAGTGGTTTAACAGAGAGGCCCTTTTTATACTCCAAATCTAACACTTCTACTTCGTCTTGTCTAATTATGGAATACTTGACTATCAGATAAAGCTCCAAATTTAACACGTCTACTTCACCTTGTCCGCGTCATCTTCTCAAGGTTGGAAGCATATGCAACTTGAGACACTAATCTTCAGATTACAGAAGACTGTGAAGTTAGTCCATAACATAAAATTTTGTGAGTCATGTCATAGCTGCTCTCTATGAGACAGTGGACGTAACAAAAATCCTACATTAAATACTGATGTATGCCAATTCAATGTATAACGTGTCTCAATGGAAGCAAAAGAGTAAACGTAAGCAACGACAAATCTAAGGTCAAACTAGAATTGCTAAGCAAACAACTATCCCAGTTTGATATTTTACTCGATCAGAAAATGAAACAAATGCCTATGTGGAACACTTAAAAAACTTCCATACACTAGGTTCATTTACTTTTAATGAATACAAGCAATGAGAGAAAATGATACTATAAGTAGCAAACATGATGAATTCTTTCACAAACAAATAAGTATGCCAAACCAAAAAAGACAAGAATCCAAAGTAAATTCAATACTTACTTCACATTCAGAGCGCGCAAGTGCAATCAGAGGTGCAACTCCTCCTTCTCGTCCAATAGCAATGCTAATCAGAAGCCACAAAAGAAAGAATTAAAACTGTGAAGAGAAACATAAGAAAATAGAACTTTCACTTTATTGAATTAGATTACAGTATTACATGTAAGATTTACACAGCATGATAAGGTAAAACGTAGCACACCGAAGAATTCAAGAAATTGAATTATTACATGGCAACGAGTACAAAAGGAAATGTCGAAAAGAAACTAAAACTTTGTCTTTTTTTATTACTATGTCCTCCATTTTGCCGCTTACACGTTTGTGGGCTGGTTTGACGTTTTCAAATTCCAGAATCTTCTGATTCAAACTCTGCTTCAAATAACCACAAGCTTGAATGCTCAATAATGATGGACTTCTTTTAACCAGCTGAAAAGTGAACAAGCAAGAATGGTTTGACCTTTTGGAATTGCCGACTACTCATCCCTCTACATTACTTATGCCTACCTTGCATTAATACAATCTTTCTCTGGTCAAATGTGACAAGATTGACATCCTATTGGAAAAGGCTGTCAATTTAATACCCATATTGTGACCACTTTATAACTGTTTACATACATGCAACCTCTATCCAACTGTGGTTATCGTATCCTTCCCTCTTTGTATTCTAGCTTATTTTCGTTTCATTGGTCATCCAACTATCCAGTAACTTCAATATGCTTGTGGCAAACAAGCACCAAGGGTGAATGATGGATTATTTAGAAGGTTCACCATAGTTAGAGTGGACTCAAGTTCTAACACTGCTACCTCAGGCCATCAGCCGATATTGCTGATGCATGTGGGCATCTAAGAACTAGTGATGGCATTTTGGTCTGATTCGATGGATATCCGAATCGAACTGGTCTTTTTTTTTTTTTTCCAAGCTATAGTTGAATTTTTCTCCATGGATATAGTTATGGTAGAGCCTCCACATGCCATTTGGACTCTCTCTCTCTCTCCGATGATTTTTGCGATGAGCTTCTGGGCATCAAATCCCCAGTCTCCGTTTTTTCCCATTAAAATACACCTTGGTAAGCCCAATTTGTTTCAGATGATGTTTGTAATGAGCCTCTGGGCATCAAGACTTGAATTAGAGGAGTTAACTGGCTGTGGCGACTACAAGGTAAGATTAGTGTAGATGGGGTCATTCACAATATGAATTTCACTTGTTTCGTAAAAAAAAAAAAAACTAAATTAATTAATTATTAAGGACATATATTTTTATGATTCACAGTTAAGTTTCATTATAGTGTTCTAACAAACATCAATGTTATTGATCCCCTGGCAAGCACGTGTAGACTTTATTTTGCCAAAATATGAATAGGAGTTTATTTTTTTTAAATCACATACGGATTGGTTCGGGCGGAGTGGAGCAGATTCGGGAAAAAATTACGAATATCCATTTGGTTTGGTAAATAACCGACATCCGTTGGATACAGTTACAATGGACCGACTTTTATCTCCGACGGATATCTGGGCAGATTCGGATATCGGATAGTGTTTGGGAATTAGATATAGATATACTGATATTCGCTCCGAACTGCTCCGTTGTCACTCCTACTAAGAACCCACCCATACGCACAAAAAGACTCCATACTGGTTCACAAAAGGAAAGGTAAGCTGCTACTAAAACAAAAGCATCATCACTCCTCTAATGAGGCCACATGGACTAATTCATGTTCCACCAATGCAGTAAAATCTAAAGTTACATCAAACAACCTCTATATCTTCTAATCTTTCCATCATGATGCTTATGACTGAGTGCTTACAGGCCATAGAAAATTTTATGAAAATACCTGCAGTGGCAAACAAGCTGACTTTAGACTCTCCCACGGGGACTACTTCGGCCTTTCATAATCAACTAAGCAAAATTGATGGCAAAATTTTCCCAAGTAAGGCTAAATATACAGCAACATTGATAAGCTATATTAGTTTTGGTTTGCCGAAATAAGGCTAAATATACAGCAACATTGATAAGCTAGATTGGTTTTGGTCTGTCTAGCATAGTAGAAGAACTGAGAGTGGGAGGAAGGACAAATGACAAGATGCCAAAATTTCCTTCATTTTGGCATTCGAAACACCCAAAACACATTTTCTTTCTCTCTCTCAATATGGTATCAGAGCGGTGATCCACCACTACCCCTGTAATCATCAACCCACACAACTAGTGCTTCCACTCATCGCCAAACCTCGGCCGACTCTCGTTTTGACTCTGACGACTCACATTTGAGTTCGTTGATATCAGATGTGGAGCTTGTGACCAACGTTTGACCACCCTATCTCGGTTGTTGCTTTGCTGACCTCAGATCTGGAACATAGCAGTGACGTTTGACCTCCCTGACCTCGTCTTTTTCTTTGTTGACCTCAGATCTGGAGTGTAGCAATGACTCACCGGTTGTGAACTGTCTTCGTTGATTTAAGTCTACTTTTTTGATGATTCTTGTTCACTGGTAAGCAACTTCCATTCTAATCTTTGTGGTTCTCTTTCGTATGTGGCATTAGTTCGCTTAATTTATGATTTCCGAATTTGTGGCCTTTGATAGGTACTAAAGTTTGTGTTAGTCTATCATGTTATCGTCCGTTGTTCATGTTGGTTGACGTGCATATTACACGGTGATTGGTTGTTTATTGTTTCTTGAGTTGATGATTTTTCTGCGTCTCTGTCTTTTATCGTGCAATGATTTGTTGTAATGGCTTCTTCTATTCATACTGCCATTTATAATACTTGATCTCCTGATATGATGTCCATTACTTCCATTGAAGTAAATGGTAAAAATTATGCTCCCCGGGCTAAAGCTATTTATGTGTACTTTCTGGGAAAGAAGCAGTGGTCTTGATTGATTGATTGATGATCCTCCTAAGGAATCTAATACTAAACATGCTAATTGGAAGGCTGAGAATGCGCATTATGTTGTATGAAGTCTTAGATTAGTGGTACCTTGATATTCCGGCGGAATTTGGCGTCAGACTAAGGAGTTATATTTTAGTGTTAATAATGTGCACAAGACATACAATCTTCATTAGACTTTCTCTTGCTCTTGGTGACTTGTCTTTTCAGGATTATTATGCCAAGTTTCGTGGTGTTTGTGAGGAGCTCAATATTTATCAATTGATCTCTTCTAATATTCATGTTATAAAGCGCTGGTGGGAGTCAAAGCATGTGTTGCTCATTTTGTATCTTGTTTGCCTCCATCATAGGATCCTATTCGATCACATCATCTGGGGGCTCGTGACTTGCACTCCCTTAGTGAGGCTTTTAGCTGGCTCTGTCACGCTTCTATACCTAATATTAGTTCTGCTTCTCTATTGCCCGTGATCATTATCCTATATGGATTTTCCTATTATTCAAGAGAAACTCTTTTTCGTGTTGGGTTTGGCCATGATTCTGGCCAAGGTAGCCATAGTTTTGGCCGCGACTTTGGCAAAGGTGGTTGTAAGTCAGGGGAGGTGGATGTGTACGTTGCAATTGCTCTTACACTGCAATGATGATAATCATACTATTGAGCAATGTTGGGATCTTCAAAGTCGCCCTTTTGCCCATTAGGTTATTGTTTCTGAATATGATGGACAACCGTTGCATAGCTCTTCTAGCTTCGGTTGCCGCGCAATTACTATTTCAAAGGATGAGTACCATTGCCTTGTATCTACATAGTCATCTCACATGCCATCGTCTTCTACTGCTACGTTTCTCAAATGTCAACCTCTTGCCTATCTTGCTACTAATACTCCTTGGGTTATTGATCACATGACTGGTATTTCTACTATTCTGTCTAGTTGCCATTCTCTTGGCTACCCTTCTTGTGTCATCTTAGCCGATGATTCTGTATGTGATATTACGGGTTAGGGTTCTGTTACTTTATATTCATTCATTTTGTTGGACTGTGTTCTACACGTTCCTCATTTTTCTTTCAATCTTATGTCTATCAATAAACTTACTAAATCCTTGAATTGCTAAGCCACATTCTTTCCTGATTATTGTGCTATTTAGGATCTAAACACGAGAAAGAAAATTCATGGCGGAGGTGAGTGTGGTAGTCTGTAACACTTTGGTGATAACAAACTCTCTAGCTTGGTTGCCCTTTCGTCTTTGGTCTCACCTTACGAGCATCATTGCCATCAAGGTCATTTTTCGCTCCAAAACCTCAAACCAATGGTTCTGTCATATGGTCGAGTCAAGGTTTTTCAGTGTGAAGTTTGTGAGTTAGTAAACATCACCATGTCGCTTTTTCACCTATGTTAGAGAGTGGTGTGTCTAGCCCTTTCCATTTAGTCCATTCTAATAGTCCCATGTATGGTCCATCACACTTCAATTTTCAATATTTTATTATTTTTGTAGATTATTTTACTATTGAGTAACTCACATTTATCTTATGAAAGAGCAGTTAGACTTGTACTCCGTTTTTAAATCCTTTTATATGAAAATAAAAACTCAATTTAATGTTTCTATTCGAATTTTTCATAAAATGATCGTAAATATGTTTATGATGTTTTGTCCAAATTCTTTGATGACAATGGTACTATTCATCAGCCTCTTGTGCTTGGACTTCACAACAAAATGGAATTTTCAAACGCAAGTTGCAACCTCAATGAGAGCTCACACGGGTTGTCATATTTCAAATGCAGGTCTCCAAATCCTTTTGTAGTGATGATGTCTCACTACAAGTTATCTTGTCAACCAGATAACCTTACAGTCTTAGGGGGTTAGATACCATACAGTGTGATATTTCCTAACCGTACACTCCATTCATTGCCTGTTAGGGTTTTTGGGTGCACATGTTGTGTTCATGCACTTGATCCTGGTAGGACAAACTTGATCCTCACTCCATTAAATGTGTTTCTAGGTTATCATTGCCCCCAACGATGTTATAAGTGTGACTTTCTCCTTCCCTTCGTCATCACTTTGAGTGTGGATGTTTCATTCAACAAGTCCTTACCTTTTTTCCCCATGTTCATCACCTAGGGATCCGTCTCACTATATGCTCACTGTAGTTCTCTCACCACCTCATCCTATAGTGCTCCCTTGCAGGTGTATGTTTGCTTGCCCAAAGTTCTGCTATCCAGTCTCAATCCACTATTGTCTTCTCCTCCATCACCAGATCCGATTGCTTCTCCTGACTCCCTTCCTATTGCTCTTCAAAAAGGTATTCATACATGTACTTCTCATTCTATTGCTCAATATGGCTCGTATGATCACTTGTCTCCCTTATGTCTTTACTACTTTTGGTTCGTCTGTGTTT
Source organism: Arctostaphylos glauca (assembly GCA_019985065.2). Classification (NCBI taxonomy): domain Eukaryota; kingdom Viridiplantae; phylum Streptophyta; class Magnoliopsida; order Ericales; family Ericaceae; genus Arctostaphylos; species Arctostaphylos glauca. The sequence goes on along the minus strand of JAHSPW020000011.1, from coordinate 18,515,200 downwards.
GTTCCTGACAATGTTCATGAGACCGTATCTATTTCTAAGTAGTGGACAACTGTAGAGAATGAGATGCATGCTCTTCATCATAATGGTACTTGGGAGTTGGTTGCTCCTCCCTCTGGATAAACTAGTTTTGGGTGTCGCTAGGTGTTTACTGAAGTACCATCAAGATGGGTCTGGTAAGCGCTACAAAGTCCGTCTTGTTGCTAAATGATACGCACAGACTTATGGTGTTGAATATGCAGAGACTTTTTCTCCTGTGGCTAAGATTGGCTCTATTCGACTTCTTATCTCTCTTCCTGTCAATTTTGGTTGGCCATTATTTTTGCTAGATGTCAAGAATAACTTCTTACATGGTGATCTTGATATAGAGCAACCACCTGAGTTTATTGCTCAGGGCGAGGGTAATTAGGTATGTTGCCTCCACAAAGCTCTTTATGGGCTTAAACAGTATCTTAAAGCTTTGTTTGATAAGTTTAGTGATGTCGCCTTGCAATTTAGCATGTGTAGTTGCCAATTTGATCATTCTGCTTGTTCTAAAACATATGACCCATGGAAACATTATCGATTGTTTATATGAATGACATTATCATTATGGTGATGATCAACAAGGTATTACTGAGCTGAAAGACTATCTACAACAACAATTTTGTACCAAGAATTTGGGCTTCACTGCAATACTTCTTGGGTATTGAAGTGGATAAATCGAATGATGGAATTAGTTTATCTCAGAGAAAGTATGTTTTGAATGTTTTAGAGGAGACTCGCTTGTTTGGCTCGAAACACGAGGATACTCCTGTGGATCCAAATATCAAACTGTGTTGACCAAGGGTTGTTGCTCCCTACTCCTGACTGGTATCATCACTTGATTGATAAGTTCATGCCAACCATTTATGTCTGCGCCTCAACTTCCTCATTGGGAAGTTGTCCTTCGAATTGTTAAATATTTTAAGACTCATCCGGGATGTGGTTTATTTTTACGAGCCAACGGTCATTTACTTGTTAAGGCATTTACTTATTCAAATTGAACAGAAAGACCATTTGATAGGAAATCCACTACTAGCTATTGTGTTTTACTTGATTGAAACCTTGTTACTTGGAAGAAGAAGAAGCAAATAGTTGTTGCAAGGTAATACCGAGCCATGGCACACAATGCATGTGAGATTGTTTGAGTGCAATCCTTCCTTAAGGAGATAGGTTTTGTTGTACAATTACCCATGAGTATGCATAGTGATAATCAAGCGGCAATTCACATTGCATCTAATCTATTTTTCACAAGAAGACCAAACACATTGAGGTAGAGTGTCACCTTGTTCGAAAAAAAGTGCACAGTGGCGTGATAGCAACTTCTTTTGTGTCCAAAGGTGCTCAGTTAGCTGATATTCACACTAAGCCAAATGCAAAAAAGAAAAAAAAGGGTCTCATTTAGAGCTACTATATAACAAGTTGGGTTTTTGTGATATCTATGTCTCAGCTTGAGGAGTGTTGTTAAGAGTTGATTATATATTGTTTGTAATACTAGCTCAGTGAGGGTAGTTTAGTATTTGTTTTGTACTCTCAATATACATATATCTATCAACAATATTTATGTGTTAGGGCTAATTAGTACTCTAAACACTACCTTTCTCCCTCTCAATAACATTCAAATCACATCATCGTCTTACTTTGTATCGGCATTACAGTCATTTCCCTTTCGTGCTAACCAAAGAAGCAGTACTTCATGTGCGGTACAAAGGTTAGATTGGGCCAAAAAATAGGTTGCAAAAGCTCTTCTTTACTCTTCTCTTTTTCTTTTTGTGTGTGTGAGTAAACAACAGTAGTAATTTTGTAAACATGGGGAGTATTACTCAACCAAATGTCAATTTCAACCCACCTCAAGTATTTTTCTACATACAATGCTATGGACTAATGGGTTACTACATACACCCATTCTTACGAACGCGTTCATGCAAGCAGTTCCATTCAGAAACAAATTGGTAATGCATAACAAAGTACAGTTCCATAGGACCAAATTACAAACCACAGTAAATGCAACTATCAAATGCTACCATGATAACGACGATGATTATGACAAAAAAAAATGTTAACGAACTTTCAAACCTACCTATTTGCTTCTGACACCGACAATCCCCACAAAGCACCAGCAGCTCTCTCCTGAAGACCGGGAGAGGCATTTGAACAGGAATGTGCAAGAGCAACCTATATAACCAACATGAGAAGGAAAACACATAATGGAACTTTCCACCATAGAAGCATACAGTATAACTTGGTCTGGTCACTTATTACCTCCACACAAGTAAAGCTTACAGAAGTAGAGATAGACGCATGAAATTCTGTTGCACCCTTACACAAGGCGTTCCATACTCTCTGTTTTTACTATTGATCCAATGAAATTTCTTGGGCAAATTTAACTCTCATTGTACAAGTATTGGCTATTATCTCAATCAAGAGGGGCAGGACTCCACCAGCCAAGACAAATCAGTTGTTAACCAACAGACAATTGTGCGGAAGGCAAACCACAGTGACACAATAGGAGCGGAACCATGCTTACATAAACTTCCAACATATAAACCAAAATTAGTGCCCGTATTGATACAGAAGGATGTAAATCAATCACAGAAAATAATGATCTCATTCATCAATAGCACCCGAAATGAAAAAAATACTTCGTGTACAAGTAGCGAATGGCAACATAAACCCAAAGTAGTAAAAAAAACTGTTATTTTTTGGGCTATGTTCGCAGCAGTATAAAGTTTGCCTTTAAATGATTTAACAATAGAAAAGATCTCCTTGCATGTAAATACATCTGCAGACAAACATATTTAAGCCTTCAGTTAATAAAGCATGTCATATCAATATAGACAACACGAGAATTCTTTCAACATGTGGGTTTCGGTTCATATGGATGAAATTTAACCCCCAGTACATTGGTTCTAGGCAGCCAACATGCACTTAACAAAGGCAACTTAGGTACATAAATGTTGTGACTGCATATCCGCAGACATTATAACACCATTATCCATACATGAATATGCACAAATGCATGTCTGAATGCATGCATCGGAGAAAATGAACAGGAACATGCATTTCAAAAATCCAGCCCAATTGATGATATACACAGACAGACAACAAGCGCATTAAGCGGATGAAGACTCCTCCTTTACTGGTCAGCAACATGTCACATGAACTCTTCTATTTCCAACCTCTATGTTTGTAACCTTGATCCACCCGATATGACAATAGCAAGGGTACCACGTTCCAACTCCCGTATAGCCAAGTCAGACTTTTGGATCATCGAATTTTGCGCAGTGTATGCAGAAAAAGAGGGCTTAGTTACATCTGATAGTAGAGAATATCTTCTGAACTCTTAATGGATGGGAGATATAAATTACTGATTGATGGAGGCATCTGCAATTATGGAATTTAGGGCGTCTGACGGTTGGACACAAGCTCCCCCCAAATACTCACACCCAAGTAAGTCTATGTAATGTAAGTGTCATTATGGTCTGATTGTCTTTTATTTTATGTCCTCTCCTCTCTTTTTTCCTTTTCCCCTTTTTGTTTTGTCTAACTGAGACATCATGGAATGTTGGGGTTGTCAACGTCAAAAAAGGTATGTGGTGATTTTGGAAGATATTACAGTAGGAGATGCTTTGTCATCACCTGTATCTAGTTCTAGGAAGTTCCATCAAAACATTGAAATACAGTGAACATAAAAGGTTTAGGCACAAGAAGGGGATGACCATACCAAGGCTTCAACACCACCAGCTGCCGCAATTGATTCTCTATTTCTGTCATCAAATGACAAATTCCACAGTGCACCAGCAGCTTCTTGCCTGTTTGAGGCAAAATAAAAGAAGATAATAAAAAGAAAAGACCCAATAGGGAACTTATCATAGACAAAAAGGTCATTTACCTCCCAATTGAGAAACCAGTGAAGTTTCTAGAGATAGTGAAGAATAACAGCCATCAGACTGGCTAGAAAAAAGTCACATGGCCTACAAATAAATCAGGTAATAAAACGGGCTACCTAACGCGCGAGGCTCCGGCTACAGCATAGGTCTGAGAAAGGTTTGTATTTTCGTTTTAAAACAATTCTGATGATAATGGGTATCATAACAATAAAACTCGACATATATAGCAAAATTATTAGCATTGAATTCAAAAAAATTCCCTTCCAAGAGGGAAGGAAGATGTTCAACAAAGGTTTGTTTTAGGCAGTTGAAGAACATACTAAACACAACAAAGCCTTGTCCAGACTATTTCAGATAGGCTACAGTTTTCGAATATTCAACTCGATTAACGGCTATACACAATTCATCTGGACAAAGCCTTCACCCAACTATTTGAAGCTGGCTGCATCACCCAAGTTCCACAGAAGTACTACATAACGAAACCTAATTCTAATTAAATTACATGCCTAGATATCTTTACTTCTATCTCATTCCATTTGTATCATGGAAGACAGCTTAGGTGCATATTCTAACATGTTCCCAATGTCTAACAACAGAGAATACAAATAAATCTCAGGATTCATTTGTTGCCATATTCCACAAAAGAAACGCCATCTATTCTAACACATAAAGAGAGAGCACCATTTCGGAGTCTCCCTATTTTGTCATTGTGTCCATTTTTTCATTTCCTAAAATGTCCAAAAAACAATTCCCAATTCCTTTTCTTATACCTTCATTACCAATCAACTATGAGGGTGAAAAAGAAATTTGATACCCTATACCAGTTTGTTCACTAACTGCATCTTTCAGTTTTACCCACTATCAAAAAGATTATCACTTTCAAAATTTATCCACACCCACAAAGGAGTACCAGATGAAGAACACACACGGAGTACCAGATGAAGAAAACTATTCAATGACTGTAAACAAATCAATTTGTGCAATTCAGTAAATTTGAGACGTGGTCTTTTTCTTTTTTATCTCTCCAAAAAATTTAGAATACTGACCAATTTGAAAAAAGGAAATCATTCAAGAACCAAATTTCAAAAAGCATATGCATGATTTTCTTTTTAATATCCCTCTGATTTAAATTTCTATCTCTATCTCTAACTGTCTCAGTTTCTCGCACTCCGTTTCTCTCTGTTCTGAATCACAAAGTTAATATGTGACCTAAAGTATCTAAAAAAGTATCCGATACTTCAAAAACTGAGAAAATTAAATTTTACATTGTGGATAATTATTGAATAGGTATCTGCAAGTATCAAAAGAGCATTGTTTGATACGGATACGACTGCCAACTACAATGACCGAAACGTCCTCTAGAGTTGAAGCAAAGCCGAGAAAACTTTCACCTAACACTGTAGTAAATTTACTTTTAAAACCTTATGAACAAAGAACTTTGCAAACTTTGAATGGATTTTCTGTAAAAACATTAGCAACATATAGTGCACCTAATATTTGCTCCACTATTTTCCTTATGCGGGAAATATTTCAAGCAATGCAAGGCTGGGTTAGGGCGACGTATGAACCCTTAAAGAGAATTATGGCTTACGACTGAATACCTGATGAATAAGAAAAAGTCTACATTCTACAAAATGCATATAGGTTCTTGTCTCTCCTCTTTGGTGTTGGCTACTATTGTATTATTACTCAATTGGTGGTTTTGACACGGGCAAGGATGCCCAAAGGCCAGCCCCACACACACTAGAAACAACAAAAGTAACTTTGCAAGTTGCATCTGTTTGAAAGATGCATCATATGAGGTCATATTGAAATGCTACGCGAACAAAGATCTTACAAAAACTCGACACAAAATAATGTGCTATAACTCTTTATCAAAAATTGCGACCAGCCATTATCATTAGTAGTTCGACTATAACAACATAGTAGGCTTTTCACTTCAATCAGGCCTTGGAGGAACAGGTAAAATCACAGAGTTTATAAAAAAATGCATCCAACAGCCTTTCAAGGCTGATACAAGTCATCAAATTTCAGGTCTCAATTAAACTACCTGACACCTTCATGGGGAGACCTTGTAAGTTGCACAAGAGCTTCAAGGGCACCTGCTTCTCGTCCAACAGCAGCATTATTACTATTGCTATCCCCATGGGCAGCCAAATTAGCTAAAGCACGAGCAGCCTGGAAAATAATCAGAAGGGATATTCATGATGTAATCACTGCACAAAGGCATATGATTGCACCTGGGAGACTTTACATCTAAGGCTAAACCAAACTACACAACAAATGGATCTGAGTTTAAATTTTACAGAAACCTAATTAAGAAAATGAAAGTAAATGTAACATTGCTGTGAACAGGAAACGTCAAGATGTTATTCTCATGCCCCTTGAAATCAGGAGGGAGTAACCATATGCAACAAGCATAAGGTGGGATCATCCCAGGGGAAAAAAGAAACAGATAAGCCTTTAAGCTGGTAAATAGGAAACGAAAAAATAGCAGGATCAATGAACTACCATTGTGAAAAATGATACCTTGAGTAATGTCTAAGCTGAATTCAATCAGACTCTTCTTTATTCAACAGGTCAACTATTTTTGGGGCATTTAATATGAAAGCAGCTTGCATGAAATCCTTAATTACCAACTAGAAATAGAGTTGCTATTGAACCTCAATAAGTAGACCGGCGGGAAAAATATCATCACGATGAGTTGAATCAACTGATTTGAAAGATCTTACACTGAAGAGAACCAGCGTTTTTAATAAATCAAATATTATCCTGAATGACACTGAAAGTCCAACGGTCAACAAAATCTAATAACCTAGTTTGTAAATATCCACAATGACTTATGTATCTTGGCCCACGGGGTTTTCAGTTAAATCTCGATCTTTTTGTTCCAAACTTATGTCTTACATCTATGTCTGTTAAATACATCCACGGTATAAAAGCTTAAATTACATTAAATTAAACACTATTGCACCTGCTCTTGCACTCCCTCAAACTTGCAGTTTCGAGCTAGCATCACCAGAGCATGTACACCACCTACCACTGCAACCTCCATGCTACACTTGTCATCAGCTGCCAAATTTGCCAATGCACCAGCTGCACGTTCCTGAAAAAGAAAAACACAGACGAACCTCTACTTACCTTGTCACGCAATCGGCGGAGTTCGTATACCAAGCTTTTTTTGCTCGGCAACCAAAGGAAATATGATAAGAAAGAGAAAAGTAAAAGCACCAGAAGATTGGAGGACAAGAAGTCCACCTTAGGAAAATCAACGAAAAAAACAAAACCTCTAAGCTTCACATCACACTACGCCCTCTAATATTAAAAATGAAGGTATCTCTTTTAAAGGAGTGGTTACCGAGGCCCAAAAGGATGATAAATAAGACACTCTCTAATAAAGAATCAACTTCCTCAAACCTGTCATAAAAAAACCTAGTGTTCCTCTTCCAACCAAAGAACCAAAAACATAGCAATGGCAGCACAAACACCAAAGAACGAAGTTTGCATGTTCGAAAAGATTGTGTGTGCATTTGAACACAGAAGCACGTACCAACACTCCGTCACCACCTGTTGACCATTTGAAAATAAGATCAACTAAAGCTTTTACACCACCCGCCTCAGCAATGGCACCCTACATAGAAGAATCTCATTAAGTAGAGTCTGAAAGTCCAGAGTCTACGAGGGTCAAAATTTTGCAAAACAAACAACCTTATGCTCTTCCCCAACAGAGAGATTCCATAGTCCTCCAGCAGCCTCTTCAGCGACCAACCTATTCATTGAACGAGCCAAATTCGCAAGAATATTGATTCCTCCTTCTTCTGCAACAGCTTTCGCAACATTCGCGTTCACAGACAAGTTTGCTATAGCCTACACCCCCAAAAGATTGTAAGTTAACCATATTTATGTCATTGCATTTGATAAAGAGTTCTAAGAAAAATCGTGAGGAAAATTAGTTAGATCACATGTATAAAACACTGAATGGATTTGTCCCCCATTTGAATGTATCTCAAAAAATAACTATTGCTGGCCCCAAGGATCAAAATGTTGTTCAATTAGATAGGAAAAGGAAATGTGCTAAAGACGTTTCAAAAGTGTAGCCTGAACACAATTTATATGTCAAAAAGAGTTTGCGAATGTATGAATATGCCATTGTAGGATTTATTGTAATAGGTGTCAAAACAACTCAATATTTCGACATGTTTCGGTGCTGTTTAGTGTTTGTCAGTGGGAACTTTGGAATTTTGGGTTTCCAGTATTGTTTTGTTTCGCAGCTAGAAACAGAAATGTTTCTTAGATTTCAGTGGAAATGAAACAAACTTTTATTCTTTGCCTGGACCAAGTTTATTTTATGTAGCAAAGACTGCAAGTAAAACCATGACGAACAATTGATTGCCCCAAAAATCTTACCTTTGCGGCTTCTGACTGAAGGCCCTCCCGCCATGATCTTGCAAGGTTTAGAAGAAGACATATCCCACCATCCTTCATAACTGCTTCAGCCCTTCCACCATCAATGCTGGCATTTTCATCATCAATGACCACAAAGGTTGCAAGTCCAGTGGCTGCCCTTTCCTGCACATCCTCTTGTGAGCTCTGCATCAAACTAAGCAACAGCCCTGCACCTTGGCTGAGCCAAAAGTTATCCAAACCCTGGGGATTGCTCTCGGCAATACGTAGAAGTGAATGGGATAAGATCCATTCAAGCCAATTCATGATCTCATCCAAGTTCTTATCCCTTTTCTTTAAATTTCTCCAATCAGAGAATATATGCCTCTCTTGCTTTGAAATATTGTCAAATATAGAAGCTAACCCTTTGAAAATGTCAGTAAATAGGGCAAGCAATGATTTGCCTTTATTGGTGGAAAAACTGGCATCTTCCTCAAGCGCTGGGCAATTCAATGCACACAAGACCGTCAAACTACGTGAGGATGATAGTAATCTCAAAACAGTTGGAACAACATCAGTTCTTGAAACATCTAACCCTGTCAAGTTTGGCAGTTTACTCCAATGCTGCGATACCGAAACCCACTTCATATTGGTTGTTCCGGCAACCGAAAGGAATCGAACCGATGTAACATTTCCTAACGCTACCTCGTCAACATTAAGACAGTCTATGAATCCAATGTCTGTCAAGTTCCGACAATGCTTAGCCAAAGCATTAATAGCTTCCCCATCAACATCGCGTATACCAGAAAGCCTTAGCTTTCTAAGTTTAGGACAGCAAATAGCGACTGCTTTGATCGCATCGCTGCTAATCCTTTCACAGAAATCTGGACCAAGTTGGAGGCTCTCGAGTGCCTCGTGTCTAGCTGCTATCACTGAGAGGGTCGCATCAGTAATTTTCCTACAGTAATCGCCGCTAATTTCGCGCAAGCCCCTAGCTTTAAGACTAAATATTGCATCAGCAGATTCAGCCCCACGAAAACGGAGCTTTTGAAGATTCACACATCTAGAGGCAAGTGAAGCGGTTGTAGTGGCATCACACTTGTGAGGACGAAGATCCAAGGATTGCCACAAACAAGGAGAAATACCCAAAACCCTCCACGTACGGCAGGTTGATGATAAGCTCGCCCGGTCACGATAATTAAGACATGTAAAAAGTTGAATCACTGTGTCATCGGGTAATCTAGTCCAATCCACAACCACTTTTTGATCCAAACTTGAACCCTCATCCTCAATTTCAGGATAACTAGGCAAAACCACCTTATCCTTCCCCTTCTTTGCCACCTTCCTACGAACTCTCCTACTCATATCTCAATTAGTTTGACGGACTTATAGATTGAAAACAAAACTGAACCCTTAAACCAGTTATTACAGACAGAGCGAATACTCAATAACCTCAAGTACCCGGTTCCAGAATCGGAGGAAACCCAGAAGTATAACACCTCGTCAACTCAAAAACCCAAAACTTTAAACCAGCAAACGATGCCAGTGCTCCAAAATCTGATGCCCCTTAACAAAAAAGAACCAATATCATTCACCTTCATTCACTCAATGTAAGGATGGAATGGACGCAAACACAGCACCCATTTCCCTCAATCTCAAAAAACCCAAATCAATGAACCAGTAGAACACAAAAGAGTTAGACAAATGACCTTTCATACCTAAAAAACAAAACCCTAGTTCTCAACTCATGAAATTGTTGAACAAGAAATCAGTCTATATACATAGCACGCGAATTAGAGACTTCAATATTATGACAGAAATCCAAGCCAGCGATGACAAACCCACCAATTATAAATGCGTTACAGGAATGAAGTCAATCGATCCTCTCAAACCTGATTGCTATGGCCTTGTTGGATTCTGGGTATACCCTTAAATATATAATCTTCTATAACGATTGCATTGGCAAAGCTCCACTGGAGCTTTAATGGTATAGGGAGGGGGGAGAGAGAGAGAAGACGCAAAGTTGAGGAAGGGTCGGAGCGAATTCAGGTACGTATCGCAGAGGGTGAAAAAGCAAACCCAACCCTCAAAGTGCTTGTCTACACTCTACACCTCTCTCTCTCTCTCTCTCTCTCTCAATTGTGTGAAAATTGCAACAATAACACAGAGATTTCTTTGGTATGAAAGGAGGTGAATGGGAAAAATGAGACAAAATTACATCTTTGGGTGTATGTAGAGGGTTGCAAAACCAAAACTCCTCATGACAATTACCTGACCTTTATATAGTATTTGAGAGATTGCAATGACATTATTTGATTTTAGATGTTTATATTTTTCGTGTTTGCAATTTGCTAATAGCTACAAATGTGCCTAGTTTATGAGCCAAACCCTTGTCTACTTTAAGTATGAGGGAAGAAGAAATATGAAAAATGTATCATTATGCGTTGTTCAATTTAGCTTCCAATGCATAAGTTTGCAACATTTTTTTTAGATAAGTTAATTTCATTGAAAAGCAAAGCAGCTGTAATTATAAAGAGAGATACTTGAGAATTTAAAGAGAAAATAACCGTAGTATCAAGATTAAGTAAGATAAAAGATGAAATTTATCATTCTTAACAAATTATGTTTTATCAGTTTGTTGCACGTTTATCCATGAAGCTCATAGGCGCTCTAATATCCTTTTCAATTCAGATTTTCATAACATTCTTGTCCATGTTAGACATCTGAAAATTATGTTATTTCTATCATTCTAGATATAGTAGACCGTTGTTAGGGGAAGTTTGAAAACTTTCTGCACTAGTTTCTTGCCTCTTATATTTTGTCGGGGGCACAACACCTCTTTATCAAGAGTCTTAGGAATCCTATCAACACCGTGCTTTCATAGAAAATTACTCCAGACATATATAAGAACTATCACAAAAAGAAGAGAAGATGAATAAGTTTGAAAGGTTAATCGTAGAGACACAATTATTCTCAATAATAACTCCCAAAATAGAAGTCTATCATTGGTTGACAGTCTTCCCAAGATAGCCATTCAAAGAATCATAGCCCATCAAGGCACGTAATGGAGAAACCAATAATGAGTACCATGCTTTCATAGAAAATTACTCCAGACATATATAAGAACTATCACAAAAAGAAGAGATGATGAATAAGTTTGAAATGTTGATTGTAGAGACACAATTATTCTAAGTGGTAATTCCCAACATAGAAGTCTATCATTGGTTGAAAGTCTTCGCAAGATAGCCATTCAAATCATAGCCCATCTAGGCACATGATGGAGAAACCAATAATGAGTTAATTTTCAGTTACTCTTCTTGTATCCCGAACTATGATACTTTGACACCAGCAAGTAATTTATTCTTTCAAGGAGTTGGTTCATATATCTCTTGGAACTATAGAAGATTCAATTGCTCATTTCTTTTCTTTTATCATATATTGTGGAGGTCTAAGCAAGTCGGCGAACGATGTTGACAATTCATTTAGAAACTAAAGTTTCCAATGAGCAATGAAACCTCATGCTCTCAAGAATGTTGGGGCTTGAGAATGTTACAATTGTCCCAAATTCAACTCCATGTCCACCGAAGAAAAGGATATGAGAAGAATAGGTGGCCTATTTTTTTAATCTTAATATTACATATCATAAACATCATTTGATTTATTTTCACCAATATTTTGAGCTTAATGTAGTAATGAAAATGATCCTCTATGGAAAATCACTAAACAAAGTTTTGATGAAGAATGCATTAAAAATAAGACTAGCAGAACAAAGGAAAAATCTATTGGTCTATTTTGAACAAAGTTACCAAGCTAAAACTGAATTGAATTGAGATGTAGCTGGTTGAGGGAAAGAGCATGGGAAATGGGGTATACATTTTGAGAGTGAGGGTTATTGGAGTATGAAAAATTTAATAGTGGAATCATTTAGATTTTATAAAAAATTGCCAACGGCTACACAATTGGAGATTTTGGTTTTATCATCATCATTTTGTGGAGTAAAACATGCCCAAAGCACAACCTTACTATCTAAATTTACACCGTGTCCTACATTACATGATGATGATAGAGATGGAGTGAGGAATGGAACGATAATTAATAAGAATAGCTGGTAAAAAAGAATCATTACGACAAAGAGAATCCCAACTAGGTTGCCACCTTAACGGATGACAATCACATGCTTACCGGAAGACCAAAGAAGGTTAGCAAGAAGCTAACAAGCAAAACATAATTACAATGCAGAAAATGCAGAAACACATGCAAATCACACATGACTTTACAAGATAGAGGTTTTAAATACTATAGCAGTTTCACAAGGATCCATCCCATGTCTTCTTCTTTGACTCCTTAAAAGCTTAGGCTTAGTTACTCCTTCCATTAACATTAGCAAAAAACATAAGGTCATGTTTGGGAGCATGAGAGCACAAACCAGCACCATAGATCATCTACCAACACTTAAGAATCCCCTATGCTGCAAACTTGAAATCCTCAATAGAAAACCCATCCAAAGAAACCCAAAGAACCAAACAGGTATGGAACTTTATACCACTAGGAGCAGTTGTGGACAAAAATATAATTAGAAGTATCAAACCTCGAAAATAAAATTAGAGCTAACCAATGATACATGTCAACTGCAACCAGCAAAATTGATCACAGAAGTTGAAATTCTAATCACAATCCCTTATTACTAAGTAGAGGGACAACCACCAAAGAATATAAGACACTATTGATGTTGCCTTGATGTAAAGAAATTGAATCCACATCCAAAAGCAGAGAGCGTAAGGGAAATGTCAAATCACGTATTGTAAGGGAACCAACCAAAAAAAAAAAAACTGACTCAAGACCCAACTAATAATGGTGACGAACAAAACTAAAAAAACTAGAAAGAAAAGAAAGCGAGAAATAAAAAAAATTAGACAACTAGGAAACTAGAAGCCTAACCAAAAGGAGCCCAAACAATAAAAACAACTATATAGACTTTGCAGAACAGAAGAAAAGAGAAGGAGGTGAATAGAAAAAAGAAAGAGGAGACCCAACCAAAACACTCCCTTTCCATCCTCCCCACTTCCCCTTCCCCAGACAAAGTCCTATCAAGATTAAAAAAAAAACACCACCAGACTTATTTAAAGTGCCTTCACTCCAAAATTTCTTTAACATTATAGAGCCAGTTGTTCACTGTAAAAGGCCAGTCATCATAGAGAGCTTTGATCCAAGAGATAATTCGAAAATTAATGGAGTCTTCAATCAATACGTACCCAGTTGATCCCCTTTTCTGTAAAGAGAAAATCATTTATGGATCTCCATATTGACCACATAATGATGTTTGGGATAGCATACCAAATTGAGACAAAAACTTTATTTACTCCTTTGTAAACTTTCATTTAGACCACCAAATAAGAACCTCCATAATAGACCATGAAACCACCCATTTAATACCCCACTAGTTTAGAACATTGCACCAAATTCTTCATGCCATGAAGTAGTGTAGAAACAAACGGTTTGTTGTTTCTAGATGTTGTCCATAGCATAATGGCAATTGATGGTTAATGATTCCCAACTAAAGAAGCAAATCCCCATACTTGATCCTCCCTACCCAAACTAGCCATGCAAAGAATTGGGCTATAGGGGGAGAGATTCTATTCCAATACAGTTGAGCAATGCAGTATGCCTAGGTAGAAGAGGCCATTCCCCCTTAGAATGAAAACTTCTTACTAAAAAAATCCTATTAGAGGACCCAATCCATGCTAAGAAATCTTCATTGGATTGTAGAAGAGTAGTAGTGTTATCTAGGTGACACAAACCACTTTATTCCTCTTCTTTCCAACCAAAAATTAACCAGATCTTTTAACTTGACTTCTTTAACAACCACCAATTGAAAACTTCTCTGATAACACTACTAAGAACTGATTTAATAATAAATACGTAGGCTACTAAGAATTGATTTAACCAATGTAAGTCGAACACCAAAAGATAGAAGTCTCCTTTTCCACGATGCCAATTTATCTTTAAACTTCTGAATAACTGGTTAATTTTCAAATTCTAAACATCAATGGACTTGCACCAAGGGCATGCCCAAATACTTGATAAGGAAGGATTTTCATTGGCACCTCAAGACTTGAGCATAATGATTGATATTCTCCTCCTCCAAGCCTACTCCACACGCCATTGATTTACGAAAATTGATCTTCAGGCTTGAGATCACTTCAAAACTTCTGAGTATCCTTTTTAATGATAACATCTAATGCATATTTCCTTCACTAAATTGTATCATCCACAAATTGTAGACGTGTGATATAGTGAGAAAGATGTCCAAGGTAGACCCCAATAATGATATTTAACTAACTCGTCTTTCTTAGTGGTAAGTTTAGTCCCTTAATTGCAATATTACATGGAAAGGGGAGAGGTGATCCCCTACCTTATTCCTTTTCCATTGGAAATCAATTTACTATCCAAAACAGGCTGTCGATAATTTAATGTGGTTGCTCGAGCGGCCTAGGTAAATTTTTAAATTCTTTTATGTCAAACAGGCCTCGTTTTTTATCTTCGTTTCTGCAACCTAAATGTCCAATATGCTCGAAAACATCACAAAATATGCATGACTCGATCACACGCCAAAAACAATATACATACCATGGAATAAAACACAATCTATACAATATCTCAATGTAAATCAACATGAAATTCTACCTTATTCAATAAAAACGCAGAAAACTCTGCTATGATTGGAAATTCCTCGAACACTTTGCGTATTCGGCTGATCTTGGGCTCTATGCGAAACTCTCAATGCCCTCTACGACTTCCTAGTTGATTGTCTCGCATGAATCCTCCATTTACTAGCCCGTTCTTCTTCCTTAAGCAAAACTAGAATTTTAGAGAGCTCTAGAAAATCTATCTATTTTAATTAAAAATTGAATTTAGGATCGAGCCCTAGTATTATTACGACCGAATCGCAATTAAACATTAAACTTGAAACCACGAAGTTCAAACATAAACGAAAAATAATAAAAATAAAATATCGAACCTTAGGTCCTCACAACCTTCCCCCCAGGAAATTTTATTCTCGAAATTGCTGCCTCAAGGGTGGAACAAATCTAGATACTTGAATGAAGTTTGGACTCCCGTTCCCACGTAGCTTCCTCAACACTGTGATGATGCCACAACACCTTGGCCAATAAGATAGTTTTCCTGCGCAGAACTTGCTCTCAGATGTCTAAAATCCTCACTAGCTTCTCCTCATAAGTTATATCATCCTCAACTTCCAACTCACCCCAATATAACACGAGTGACGCGTCGGGTTCATATTTGTGCAGCATAGATATATGGAATACATCATGAACCCTTGACAGCCTTGGTGGCAAGGCAAGTCGATGCGCTACCTCCCCCATTCTTTCGAGAATTTCAAACGGCCCCACATACCTTGATGATGGCTTCCCACTACGACCAAACCGCATCAACCCTTTCTTTAGTGTGACTCTCAAAAAGACATGATCTTCCAACTTGAAAAACAGTGGTCGCCTCTTGCGAGGCGTAACTTTTATGATGGCTTTGAGCAATGAGCAACCGTTGCCGTATTTGAATAACTTTATTTCTAGTCTCCCGAACCAAGTTGGGTCTCAACACTGTACCTTCATCCCAACATATTGGTGATCTGCATGGCCTAGCATAAAGTGCCCCATAAGGTGCTAGTTTGAAAATTATTATTGTAGGCAAACTCCACTAACGTCAAATGATCCTCTCATGAGCCTCAAAAATCTAGAACACAAGCCTTCAACATGTCCTCGAGAATCTGAATGGTAGTTCAGATTGCCTGTCTATTTGTTGGTGGAACGCAGTACTTATGCTCAAATTTGTCCCAAATGCCTCCCGAAGACTAGACAAAAACCAAGTAAATCTGGGATCTTGATCCAATACGATAGATATTGGCACTCCATGTAATCGAACAATCTCCCGAGTATAAAGTCTGCTGAGTGCCTCTACAGCATGTATCACACGGATAGGAAGAAAATGGGTGGCCTTGGTCAATTGATCAACAATTACCCATACTATGTCATGCCCCACTAGTAATCTCAGAAGCCCAGTCACAAAGTCCAAAGTTACATGCTCCCACTTCCACTCGGCCACCAGTAAAGGTTGCAACAACTTGGCTAATTTTTTATATTTGGCCTTAACCTGTTGACACACTAGACATTTTAACATGAATAGCACAACATCATGTTTCATCCATTTTCCACCAATACCGCCTTAGCGTATCTTGATACATCTTCATACTGTCAGGGTGTACTACGAGACGAGAATGATAAGGACATTTGTTGTGTTCAAGGACAAGTTTTGTTGGTCGATTTGTTGTGTTCAAGGCTGTGTTTAGGAGATTCACCAGCTTGGGCTAATAGCACTTTCATGCCTTGTGAGGTCCACTACCTGACCAAACTCTAGTGTTTTCTACTGCTGTGAACCTTCAGTTGTTCAAAACTCAGTGTCCATAGGAAAGATCAAAAGTTCACCGGGCTTAATCTACATCATGCAATCAGAAGAGCATAATGTGTTTCTACTGTTTGAGTGAAAGACTTATCAACAATTAGGATTAGATAAATGCATATTTTCAGGTAGAGGTTCGTGAAGCATATTTTTAGATAAATGCAAGAAATGACTAGGGTGGCAAGAGCCGAGTTCAGTACCTCCACTTGGTTTGCACCAGCTTCCTCAAATCCTGGGGGTCTTTAAGTTATATTTTTAATCGTCTGTGAACTTCATGGTGTTGTTTGTTGCCAATCTCGCCTTAAGACTATTATTTTCATGTGTTAATGTTTAGACTGTATTTTCATTTGCCAATCTTGGCTGAAGACATTGTGGTTTTCATTAGTTTATAATACGTTGCTGTTACTTTTTAGGCAATGTTTTATTAAGCTTAGATTAGACCCTCCAGTTCAAATTAAGGACACAAAAAAATTCCTATCATTCGTTATTTACATAATCACGGGGTTTAGTGCTCGGATTTTATGGTAAAAAATAGTGTTTAGAATTGTGAGACCAAAGAATAGTGCTTAGAATTTGTTTCCCCCGTTACTTTCGTTTTCCATAATTCTTATTAAGTACTAGACAATTTCAACTCGTTTGAAAAAAGCATATGGAGATCAAATAATATTTTCTAAAAAAAAGTTTTTAAAAAATAGAAGGGTCCCTTTTTCAAAATATTCTTCAATTACAATTTTAAATAAATTTACAATTCTTCATTTGACCAAGGGCAGATTGGTAAAAAATAATTCATAACTCATTTTCGTTATTCTTCTCCCAAAAACTACTACTTCTGTAAAATGCATTCTGCACATTTCTCCAAAACACTGTTCCCAAATTTAAAACTCATTTTGGCTATAATCCAAAAAGCCAAAAAGCCAAAAAGCCAAAAATAAAAAGCTCAAAATTAGGCTCCCAAACACCCCCATGGTTTATTTGTTTTGTGAGGAATACATGACATGCTTTGGTTATTTTAAGAATGTCTTACTCGGATGTATTGGATATCTTTGAGAAATCGAATGCTTTTTGCGCGAAGACAAAGTGAATATTTTGATACAATATTTGTATTTCAATTGGAAATGTCAAGTGGAGATTCTTTAGGACATTATGAATTGTTTGTATGTCTTAGATTTTCTATTCTTCTCTTTAAATATTTGTCTGTTGGATGTAGCAAGGGATAAGAATTATGGGCAGATTAAAAACATAGGGAAAGACCAAAATTAGAACCAATATTTAGGTAAAAAAAAGGATATTCCCGGCATTTTGTCACGTTTTCGACAAAACGCCTCTAATAGTGTTTTGGATTTTTTCCTGCATTTCTTAGTAATCACTAAGTAGACTACCCTTTTCTCGGCTCAAGCGTCACCTTTCGTGACGTTTTCTAAAACCCCAACAAGCATTATTAGTGTTCATATAAATGCATTAAATGCCTTGCCGACAACAAAATCTATCATCCTAGGAAACTTGTGTCGACAATCAATATACGTCGAAATTTATGACGATAATTATTCCCTAATCTTGAACCGTCCTAATCTGGAACATAATTCCTAGTTCTAAGCCAAGTGGAACTACCACTCCTAAAAAAGGTAGCATATCAAAGTCTATTAGCTACACCAGGTGTTAGCCGAATCAACATTCCTAAAATAAAGAGACAAAATTCCAAGGATATTCCACCCTCCGATGCTATATAGAGGGACTCGTTTTATTCTAGTACATGAGACGCTAGAACTACTCATTATTTATTTTTTGACAATAACGACCAGTATCAAGATGCATTAACTATTACCACGCCAATGTTCTTAATTTTTTATTTTTTATTACAAGTTCTCAATCTCGATTTGAATTTTTTTTAAAATTAAATAATTACTTAAAAAACTCTCTCCTGGCTGGAAAAATGGTAAATAGAGTTTTCCTTGGCTAAACGTGGGATCATTAGCTCGGGGGCAGTGGTCGCTTGCGCACGTGATGGCTTAATACAATATTCACAGGATTGAGCCTATTGTCAGGACAACTTTAGCTTTTGCCACGACACTCAACAACTACTAAAAGCACAAAACAGTTGTACATAGATTGGAAGAAGTCACATCTCTTCCGACAATGTATATCCAGATTCCAGGCATATACAGCCAAGTACCACTATTTCAAACGGAATCAAATGTGCAATCATTCATTCATTCATTACAGACGTGACAAAGCTTCTCATTTTGCTCACTACACCACCCTCACCAGTCACCACCACCACCACCAACGAGAGAGAGAGAGAGAGAGAGAGAGAGAGAGAGAGAGATGAGTGGCGACGAGAAGAGCAGTATCAGAGATCGCTCAAAATCATCTCCTTCATGTTTTACGCATTTTTGGTCCTCTGCTCTCAGAACCAAGACCCTGCTTCCTCCTCAATCAGAAACCTCCTCCGTCCGCGTAATCTCCGGAAGCGATGGCCTCGTTCGCCGCCTAGGCCTCTTCGACCTCATCCTTCTCGGCATCGGCGCTTCGATTGGTGCTGGAATTTTCGTCGTCACTGGCACCGTCGCTCACGATGCCGGCCCTGGTGAGTTCAAGTTTGAATATCGTTTTTTTTTTTTTAATATTAGCGGTTTGAATCATTGTATTTATGACGTAGCATCAATTGAGCTTGAATTTAGGAATCTATAATCCATTTTGATTTTGAATCGAATCTCTGTATTCAGGTAGTTATGGAGGTAAAATAAGACTCAATTGAGTGCGAATTTCAATGGATTTTCTGATTTGGATTTTCATTTATCTGTATTAGCTATTGGCATGAACTGAAGTCCATGTACATACTGTGGAATTTGATTCGTATTAGGTGAAGGATTGATCTTTTGGCTGCTACATTATCACGCAGATTTAATTTCTGTATTGACTCTCTCTGAATTTATGTTATTATACAGTTAAGGTAATTTCATTTATCTGTATTTTCTATTGGCATGAACTGAAGTCCATGTACATACTGTGGAATTTGATTCGTATTAGGTGTAGGATTGATTTTTTGGTTGCTACATTATCACGGAGATTTAATTTCTGTATTGACTCTGTCTGAATTTATATTATTATACAGCTAAGGTAGTAATGAATTGAACCCAAGGGGGCCTGGTGGTCAATGCTTGGAGGTAGGAATTTGCTGCCTCTTAAAGTCTTAAGCTTGAAACTTCTCAGGTCCTACCAACTCAACTCTTATGCGTCAAGTCCATTTAGGACTTTGCTCTGTCTTTAATTGGGCCTGCTAGTAGACGGTGGTATTGGTATCCTAAAACTTAGTTGGGGCGCATAAGCTGGCCTGGGTACTCCGAGTTATCCAAAAGAAAAAGAAAAAGAATGAAGTGAGCTCGAATTATAAAGGATGTTGTGACTTCTGACTCATGCATTGTTAATATTATCTCACAGATTCATTTTGAGCTAAATACTAGAGAGAAATGAAAGAGAGGTTTATGATTTTCTTCACTTCGTTTTGGTTGGGGGAAAATGTTTTAAATAGATAGGATGAAGTGCATATGTGTGGATAGGAGAGACAGGGGGGCTAAGTGCCCAAAAAGTGGAGAAGGAGTGGGTGTCATGTTATTAAAACTAAGGATAGGAGAGACAGGGTGGCTAAGTGCCCAAAAAGTGGAGAAAGAGTGGGTGTCATGTTATTAAAACTAGGTCTTTTCGATTATTCGGATAGAACTATAAGAATAAGACACTTTATAAGATGTGAGTTCTATGCTTTACATATCAGAAGTTCAGCTCTTATCCTGCCAACATATTTCATTTTTAGAGAACTTATGCATGTCATCATGCCTCCTTTGTTAAGGAAGCGAAAAATTTTGCGTAACGATTTTGTTGACCGCCAGGTTAGTTTTGAAGCTTTTACGAACTATGGATAGACCATGTTGGTAGAAGGGAAAAGAGAGAAGTATTCTATTCCATTCAGTGAATAATTGTCCACTAACACAGTTATATAGGCTAAACCTAGTAACCCTAATGAGATAAAAAGACTACAATACCTTTAAAGATAAATAAGCAAGCAATAAGACACAACAAGTAACGCTAATGGTATTCTACTTTCACACACCCCCTCAAGCTCAGGATGCGAGGGTAGAGAGTATTGTGAGTTTGCCAAATAGAAAACGAAATCGAGCAACTATGTGAGTCTTAGTAAAGAAATTAGCCAACTAAGTCGAGGATGGAACAAAAGGGAAATCAGTGGTGCTGGACTGGAGATGTTGACGGATGCAATTGTAATCAATCTCAATATGCTTTGTACGCTCATAAAAAATAGAATTATGGGCTATCTGAATAGCACTCTTGTTGTCACAGTAAAGAGGTGTGTGAGAGTCAAGGGAAACACCCATATTAAACAAAAGCCAACAAAGCCAAACAATTTCTATAGTCATTTGAGACATAACCCGTATTCATCTTTAGCAGTCGAGCAATAACAAACTATTTTTTTCTTTTCCAGAGATGAGAGAATAGCCAAGAAACACAAATTCCAGATGTGAATTTCTGATCAGTGAGATCATCGACCCAATCAGCATCACCATATGCACACATTGATAGATAGTACACCGAACGTATTGCAAAGTATAGAGCAAGGTAGCCAAATGGGAAGAACGAGGGGTAGACACAAACTTGCTGAGAATATGGACGACATAAGTAATTTCAGTGCGAGTCATAGTAAGATATTCCAAGCATCCAGCCAATTCTCAATACTCAGTATGATTATCAAGGATAATACCATCGGTAGCAAAAAACTTGGCATGCAATTCGATAGGAGTGTCAACAACCTTGTCATCGGTGAGATTAGCACGATGGAGTATATTAGTTGCATATTTGGTCTGAGATAAGAGATAACTCTTTGAGATGAACCTACCTCAATTACCCAGAAAATAACAGAGATGACTTAAATCCTTCATCTCAAACTTGTGAAATAGATGTGACTTCACCTCACCAATGGCTACAGAATCAGAGCCCATGATAATCATGTCATCTACATATAACAGGAGAAGAAGTAATCTCATAGAAGATCAACGAACAAAAAGAGCAAAATCATGCATACTAGGGTGGAAATATATATGTAGAGGAACAGATTGAAACCACTCACACCAAACACGAGGAGACTCTTTTGAGACCATGTGGAGCACGGCGAAGACGGAAAACAAGCTTAGTAGTATGAGAAAGCCTCGGACAACGCATATAGACTTTTTCAGATAAGTACCATTGCACTCAGACATGTCACTAGTAGAAGTTGTACCCAAAAGATCAGATTTAACTAAAAGTTTAAAATGCTTAGTAGACAAGTGTCCTAATTTAGAACGCCAAAAGTAAAATGGAGATGATTTTTCATCTAAAGAAAAAGATGATAAGGCAGTGAAAGTAGACTCCATAGGAATATGCAAGCTTTCCAGAGTGTAGAGGTCACCAACTCTATGACTAGAAAGCAGAGTAGAGCTCACCAACTCTATGACCAGTACCAATCTGCTTTATGGATACCCAATCTTGCACAACACAACCAGAAGAAAAGCTTGCATACTTACTGATACCATGATAGAAGGGAAAAGAGAGAAGTATTCTATTCCATTCAATGAATAATAATTGTACATGACTTACACGGTTATATAGGCTAACCCTAGTAACCCTAATGAGGTAAAAAGACTACAATACCCTTGAAAAATAAATAAATAAGAAATAAGAAACAAGTAACGCTAATGGTATTCTACTTTCACACATGTAAGCTCGTAAATCGCCCGTGTGCACGTTAAGAAGTATTTGCTTAGCCATGTCCATGGATCAGGCTATTAAATTTGACAAAGTAGAGATAGAAAGAGGGGAGAAATCTTGTTGTAGAGATCTTGATTTTCTACCGTTGAAGGGCTTAGGTCAACAACTTCACCAATTGGTTGAGGGTTAACTTGTTAAGGGTGGAACATAAAGTTTTGTGGGACTTGGCCCTTTCAATCAAAGCTGACATATGATGCTTCAGATCTATAGTTCACACCGAAAATAAGTTCGTGTATGCTTGAATCGTTTGATATCAACAATGTTACTTGTCTTTTAGGATTTATTAGATCGCTTTTATAAGACTCTGTACATCCAACCTTTTCCAGACCCTGCAGTAGCAAGAGTCTCGTGCACTAAATAGCCCTTTTAGTTATCGTACGGAGGATATATTATGACCAACCACCAACCAAAACTGTGGTGCGTTTACGCTATTATGATACAGTAGATTGATAGGCTAATTTCTGGTCCTTGCTATTTAGTATCATATCTTTTTAGACTTTCTCAATTTGGCACTTTCATGTCTTGTTGTGTCCATATTGTGTGATAATCTGCATTCCATACTTCATTTGTTTTTTATTATTTAAAAAGAGCACCCAGCTAAAGATGTTATGAGGCATTTTTTCCTTTTTATTAAACTTTATCAATTAAAACAAATTTTATTTCTTTAGAAGAATCCATTTGAGGAGCTATATGTTGCTGCCGGAACTTAATTTTTTGGTCTGCTCAAATTTTTGCTCTTTTCCTGGTGATCCTCACTTGTTCTTACTACTTCAATGCAGGAGTCACTATAAGTTTCGTACTCGCAGGAGCATCTTGTATGCTTAATGCCCTATGCTATGCTGAGTTGGCTTCTCGTTTTCCTGCTGTTGTTGGCGGAGCATACCTATATACATACACAGCGTTCAATGAGCTTACTGCTTTTCTTGTGTTTGCTCAACTGATGCTTGACTACCATATTGGTGCTGCCAGCATAGCAAGAAGCTTAGCAAGCTATGTAGTTGCAATACTAGAGCTCTTTCCCCTTTTCAAGGATAACATCCCAAGCTGGATTGGACATGGTGGTGAAGAGTTTTTCGGAGTTCTATCGATTAACGTATTGGCTCCAATTCTTCTAGTGCTTCTTACAATAGTTCTTTCTTTGGGAGTTGGAGTATCGTCTGTATTAAACTCAGTCATGACTACAACAAAGGTGATCTTTCTAGCCTGTGTTTCTCTTATGGGGCTGTTGGCAAGGAATCTGAATGTTAACATTTTCTTAAGCACCAGTAGAAGCATTCTAAAGGAAAGTGAAGATTTTAAGAGAAGGTAAATGAGACTTCCATGAAGTGTGCACCTTATGGAAAGAGGAGATCCATGCTACATGGAGTCTTCTAAGTTTGAGGAGCATCCATGCTACTTGATACTTGAATAAGGGTATAGGATGTGTCTGACATACTTTAGATGTGCCCCACGTCGAATGTGCTCCAGCAGTCGAGTTTCACTATGGAACTATGCATAACTCCCCTGTTTTGCATAAGTGCTTTATGTTAATTTGTAAGCACCATTTTGTCTTGACAATTGAATGGAATTCCAATAATTATAAATTCTAGCTGTGTCCTAGCCCCTATTGGCTTTAGACAGGAGAATTTGACTAATCTGACAGTTAGCAAATACACGCTCCAACTACACAAGCATCAGTCCATGCAACACAAGAGCATGGTGGCGTATTGTTCATGGCTCAAGTGACAAGGTGTATGCCTTATGTGGATCATGCTCCTTTCTTTGGTAGGATGAGAATTATGCCCCTAAGTAAAGTAAACAAGAGTTGTTCCTTTTTTCTTCCTGGAGGAGTTTCCATGTCCAAATCATGAGCTTCCTTGTATCTGTTTTATCTTATACTTGTACAAGGTGCATAATGATTTTCTGAAACGTCATCCACTTGTGGTGCATCAAACATGTTTTAATTGGTCAATTTTCACGTTAATTTTTTAGAGTTGATTTTCCCTGTAATTACTTCCTCGTTATTAATCACCTGTTAAATTGTGTTCCATCCTATACCTCATACATCGTGTGGACTATGGTTTTATTACTGTTCCTTTCTTTTACATACATACTTAAAAAAGACAAACTAAATGGTAGTTTTATTATATGTGTTAACTGTTATGCTGTACTGTGCTAATTTGACATGGATTTGCTGCAGGTAATCATTGTTATTTTCGTCATAATCGTCGGGTCTTTTGAGGTTGAGGTTTCAAATTGGTCTCCTTTTGCTCCAAATGGTTTTAAAGAAGTACTGACCGGAGCAACTGTAGCATTCTTTGCATACGTTGGATTTGATGCAGTTGCTAATTCTGCTGAAGAATCTAAGAGACCACAAGTAAGTTTGATGAGATGGATTTCATGCCTGCGTACTAGTACTACTGATGTTTTGATGCTTAATGCGGAACATTTTTGTTTGCCAGTGTCTGACCTTTTTTTTGGGTAATGCAAATCATAATTTCAGCGGGACTTACCATTAGGCATCATGGCGAGCCTTCTCATTTGTGCCGCTTTGTATATCGGTGTTTGCTTAGTCATAACTGGGATGGTACCTTACCAGTTACTAGGGGAAGAAGCTCCTCTGTCTGAAGCTTTCACATCCAAGGGCTTGAAATATGTTTCTGTTATAATCAGCATTGGTGCTGTTGCTGGACTTACTACTACGCTTCTTGTCGGTCTTTATGTTCAGGTAAATTGCTGGGAATTTCACATCATTGGCAGTCCTTCATTACATTAATAGCCAGTCTAAAGTGGTGGATTTTTTCTAACGAGCAGTCTAGGTTATATCTTGGCCTTGGAAGGGATGGTTTACTGCCTTCAGTATTTGCTAAAGTGCATCCGACACGCCACACTCCCATTCGCTCTCAGGTTTGGGTTGGTTCTGTTGCCTGCATCTTGGCAGGGCTGTTCAATGTGCACGTGCTCTCACACATTCTTTCAGTTGGCTCGTTGGTATGTTCCTATTCACCTTCCTTCTTTCGCAAGTTGAGCTTCGTAAATGGATTTTTTATTTTTATTTTTAGCAAAAGTAGGTCAATCTTCTGCACTTGTGTTTGCAATGGAGTTCACTGAACACAACCTGCATAGCCCTGGTTTTTAGAAAAGACTAGCCGATGCTTGGTTGCATGACATGCTATTATGAAGAATTTAGGAATTAATTGGGGAAACTGTGCGCCCACTGGAAGTGCTTCTTAGTTTGAGGATTTTATTCAAGCACAGAACTAGATATGCAGCTAACATGAGCACTCCGGTTCTTTCAGACAGGCTATTCTGTTGTCTCAGCATGTGTGGTAACCCTTCGCTGGAAAGACAAGAGTTCAAGTCAAGTTTCTAGAAGGTGGATGTCAAACTGGAGGGAAGGCGTCGTTTGCCTAATCGTAATTGCTTGTTGTGGCTTCACTGCTGGAGCCATCTACCGTTTCAATGTTTCACTAGTTTTCCTGATTGTGCCCATGATAATTGCAATCTTTGCTGCTGCTGCTCTTTATTTCCGTCAGGTAAGTACAGTTTAACATCACACATATGGTGCCATTAACTATTAATTCTTGCATTTTACAAGTCCCGAAAAAAATTTAAGCCTTGCAGAAAGAGGGTTTTTCTAAACAGCCAGGCCAATGATTTACCAATCCGAAAAAACTTATTGGGATTGGTTCAATCAAGCGAATAAGCTAGTTTACCAGTTTCTAAAAATCAAGGTTGCTTATTCTTATGAAGTATTATATGCTGGATGAGGACAAATATATTTGGAATTTTTCATGTCTGACCTTCTTGAACACAGGCTTGAACGCTGCCTGATTTTAGGATAAAATATAATGAAAAAGGTCATACAATCGTTTATGATGGGCTAGTCCCACTTTTGTGACTTAAGCTAGGAAAGTTAAAGATTAGGGGTTGAAGGAAACAATTGGGATTCAATTGCTTCAGGTTAAGAGGCCCCGATTTTAGGAGAAAGATTAATGTAGTATCACATACGACCAAGAATGGTGGTTGGTGCCTGGTGGTCTAATCCAACTTTACAGACTCAGAGATTACGCTGGGAAAGGTAAAACTAGGGTTCAAGGATGGTTTCAAGCTTCAATTTGTTGGGATTTAAGGCTGATTTTAATTTGAATTTAAAGGAAACAGCTTTCTGGCTTTTTTTTGGACGTTAGGGGACATGCCTATGTTTTGAGGCCTAGAATGACAGGACAAGCAGGATTAGGGTTTTTGATTGAACGTTTTAAAGTTCCAAGAGTTAAGTTACGTATGCAGAGTAGTGTACAAATCGTAGTTTTCAAAAGCGCCATTAAACTCGCACTCGATTGGCTTCTTCGTGTTGATATCCGATTGTTGATTTTTAAGGCAAATGGACCAATTATGAGCTGCCACATGGATTGCATCTCTTTTTTATATTTCAATCCAATTTACTGGTCAAATGATATAAGCCTGGAGTTAGTTTGCTGGAAGAACTGCTCAGCAGCACCTGAGGCCTCCCCTTTGCTTAGCCCCAGGTTTGCTATTCTTCTTCTTTTTCTCCCCTCGTCTTCATTCTCTTCGTGTTCTCTTCTTTTTTCTCCTCCTCCTCTCTTCTTTTTCCAATTGCTGCTAGAACAAATTACCCAGTCTACTTTATTGTTTGGTTTTTTCCTTCTTCATTAACTCTATTTCTCGTCTCTCCTTCCCATCATCTCTCATCATATTCCACTTCAGGGTGTTGGATCCTTTTCACTACTCTTTCACGCTCCCAGTTCTCCTCCTCACTGTTTCCACTTTTTTTTTTTTTGTTTCAGCTTAAAATGGATGATTAGTAGCTTGAATTTTCTTTCATTTAAATGAATTTGGCAAGTTAGTACTTTAAAGTGTTGACTAGTTATCACTTACTACTTTAGAATGGTAGAGGCTTCTTAGAATATTGTGTCTTAGAGCATGTATAACTTGTTGATCTCTCTTTGCCTATGTTTGAACTTTGAATATTTTGTCTGTGTTATGTTTACTATTTTTTCTTGACAATGTGCATCTTGCTTCAGTGAATCCCGGTTTCACTTCTACCCAAGAGACCTTTGGTGTCTATTGCACCTGTCACCTTTAACAATTAAGCTTTACATTGAGAAGAGGAAGTAGAGAAATCCTGGGTTTCGAAGGCCTCCTAGGAGTCCCACCTAAGAGACTAGTTGAGTCTCACCGTTCCAAGAAAACAAAGTTCTTTAAGCAATTATCATCATTATCTTGTCTACTGGCAGTTGTGGAGAGTCGCTTCTGTTGTAGTAGCTTTTCTACTATGACATGATCGAGCATAACGTGTTAAGGTATGCAATCTGATGGGAAATTCCTAATCTCCAGAAGGTGCATTTGTTCTTCTCATCTGCTATTACTGAGTCAGTCAACCTTGTAAGTTGAAATTGCACATGGAGGTGGCAATTGATAGATGGAAAAAGATAAGAAGTATTTTATTCTATTCGATTGATTTGAATAATGCAAGATTGAGATGGATTATATAGGTTAACTCTAATAAATCTAAAGAGACAAAAAGACTATGCTACCCTTATAATAAAAGATAAAAAACAAAAAAACTTCACTATTCTTATAATAAAAGATAAATTCCAAACTCAAGATGTGAGGGTAGAGAGTATCGTGAGTTTGCCAAATAGAAAACAAAATCGAACAATCGTGTGAGTCTTTGTAAAGAAATTAGCCAAGTGAAGCGAGGACGAAATAAAAAATAGATCAGTGGAACCGGACAAGAGATGGTGACGAATGAAATGACAATCAATCTCGATATGCTTCGTATGTTCATAGAAAACTGAATTATGTGCAATTAGAATGGTATTCTTGCTATCACAGGAAAGGGGTGTGAGAGAGTCAAGAAAAACACCAATATCAGACAACAGCCAACAAAGCCAAATAATGTTAGCAGTTGCTTAAGACATAGTGCAATATTCAGTTTCAACAATAGAGTAAGGAATGACTGATTGTTTCTTACTTTTTCAGGACATAAGAGAATCACCAAGAAAAACACAAATCTAGAGGTGGATTTCCGATCAGTGATGTCATCGGCCCAATCATCGTGAGCACATGCTCGAAGAGTCAAACTTAAAGTAGAAGAGAGCAGTAAACTTTGGTAGATAGTACAAGGAACATATCGCAAGATACATAGCAGTGCAACCCAATGAGTGGAACAAGGGGAAAAGACAAATTGGCTGACAATATAGACGACATAAACAATATAAAGGCGAGTCACAGTAAGTTATACCAAGCATCCAACCAGTTCTTGATACTCAGTAGGATCATCAAGGATAACACCATTGGAAGTAGAAAACTTGGCATGCAATTCGATAGAAGTGTTGACAACCTTGTTATCAGTGAGATTGCATATTAGGTCTGGGATAAGAGATAACTATTTGAAGATGAAGCTACCTCGATACCCAGAAAATAACGGAGAGGACCTAAATTCTTCATCTTAAAATCGCGAAATAGATTTGACTCTACTTCACTAATCGTAGCAGAATCAGAACTCGTGGTAATTATGTCATCTACATATAACAGGAGAAGAAGTAATCTCATAGAAGATCAACGAATAAAAAGAGTAGAATCTTGCATGTTATGTAGGAAATCAATTTGTAGAGTAACAGATTGAAATCGCTCATATCAAACACAAGAAGAGTGTTTGAGACCATAGAGAGCAGGCGAAGATGGCAATGAGTCCAGAAGTATGTGAAAGCTCTCGGAGGGGGGCACATATAGACTTCTCTAGATAAAGTATCCAATAGTGCGAACTGTGGTCATCTTAGTAACATGAGCGAAAGACTTCTTGTAATCAATTTCATATTCTTGAGCAAACTTCTTAGTAACTAAGCGAGTTTTATACCGCTCTAAAGAACCATCAGAATGTGTTTTTGACTTTGTATACTCATTTGCAACCAATGAAAATTTTTCCGATTGGCAAAGGTACTAAATTTCAAGTTTGAGTTTTGGCAAGGGTAGTAAGTTCATCATTTATGACATGCACCAAATTAGAATCATTACAACGTTCTTTATAAGACATGTCTAAAATAAGTATGAATACGAGAGAGAAAGGAACTGTGAAAAAAGAGAAACAAGTATTAGTAAAACAAAGTCTTACTGGGGGACCGTGATCACGAGTAGGATAACAGTGGTCAGATGGATTAAGGACCAAAGAGGTAGATTGATGGGTCGTAAAGTCGGGAGCCGGAGCAAGAGGAGCTGCACAACGATGCTAGTAGACTAAAGTAGAAGACGAACTGAGGTAGAAGAAGAGGCAACAAGAAGCCTGGATACTTCAAGATTAGAGATGTACCCCCCAAAGAGCATATCTATAGGGAATGGATTAATAAGAACTAAGTCTCCTTAATAATATGTGGTAGTTTGGGTGAAAGGGTGAAATATGACAAACACTTGAGCAAAGTAACATGCTTAGACACAAACAACTTCTTGGTCACAGGGTCATAGCAACGATAACATTTTTTTATTGATGTCATACTCTAAGAAAACACAAAAAGCACAACGAGCACTAAGCTTATTACAGTCCCTCGGGGAAAAGAATGATGAAACAAGCATAATCAAACATACAAAGAAGAGAATAATAGGAAATTTGACCATAGAGACGCTCTGGCATACAAATACCAGAGAGAAGAGGAGTAGGCGTTTGATTCAAAAGATATGCTATAGTGGGCACAATTGCTCTTCAAAATACAGAAGGAATAGAGGACAAGAGAAGAAGAGATCTAATCGTGTCCATAAGATGACTGTGCTTTCTCTCAGCTCAACCATTTTGGACGAGAGTATAAGAACAAGAGGATTGGTGAATAGTGCATGAGTCGATAAGTCTATAAACTCAAAAATAAAGTATTCCCTATCGAAATTAGACTAAAAGATTTTGACCGAAGTAAAAAATTGAGTTTGCATCATATTATGAAAATTGCGATAAATTTAAAAAAAATTCAGATTAGTGCATTTTAGTAATAATCCCATGTATACCGACTATAATCATCGACAGAAGAAATATAATGCATAGAACTACCTTTGGTTACAATGGGAGAAGGACCCACAAATCAGTGTGAACAGTCTGAAAAGGAGAGGTAGAAACAAAATTTTATATGAACAGACAAAACAAAAATTTTAGCAACATTACAACCATTGCATGAAATGTCACTACTAAAATTGTATCCAAAAGACCAGGCTTAACTAAAACTTCCAAACGTTCACTAGAAAAATGTTCTAATCTAGAAAACCAAAGATAAAAATGGGAGAATTTTTTTCATCCAAAAATAAAAGACAATAAGGTAGTAGAAGTAGACTCCATAGGAATATGCAATCTTCCAGCGTGTAGAGGTCACCAATTCTATGGCCGGTCTCAATCTGCTTCTTGGCATCTGATCGTGCACAACACATTCAAAAGAAGAGAACAAATATCAAAACTCGAATCAGACAACTTATCGAAATAAGGCTCAAACACAATTGAGCCACATAGAAGACATTGGAGAAAGACTATAAAGGTGATGAGATAGAACCGACAGAAACATGCATCGGGGAGTCACAAAAGTAGAAAAAATGCAGTTATTAAGAAAAGACAAATTGAGAGTCATATGATGGGATTATGAAAATCTAGGTGTTTGGTAGTCATTGCAGAAGCTTGTTGAGGACCCTTTTCGATGGTAACAATGAAAGTCTGAAAACTGTTTATACTACTCAAATGAGAGGGCGGATGGAGCATTACCTAAAGTCGATATTGCAAGAGCTATTGGAGGACGATGACAGTGCTTCTCGGTATAGTTGGAATAGAACAGGGGCTTTCAAATTAGAAGTCTTGTAGATTGGGAAAATCGAGGCTGCTGAATACACACAAAGGTCCAGTGACTAGCAGATGAAGATTTGAGGAGGCTCACCGGAGTATGAGGATGTTTGACGAGTACTGGTGAAGGTCCAATAGGGGTTTGAGAGGACTGATGAAGGATGGAGAGGAGCAGATATGGCTGTGAAAGGGTCAGATCAGGTTGCAAAATGAGCAAATCTGGCTGCGATGAAGGCCAACAAGGCTGCAATGAGGGACATTAGAGTACCAAAGATTGGGCGAGTTCTGGAAAGTTTGGTGAGTGACGAAGAAGACTAATCGCAGGTGGAGAAGATTGGTTGCAGGAGTGCAAGATCACATGTATCGAAGGTATCAGCGGAAAAGACTGATCGCAGATGATTGATTGCAGAAGAGGAGAGGTTGCACATGCATATACAAATCGTAAATCTAATGCTCTGATACCATAATAGAAAAAAAAGAAGAAGAGTCGTCGAAGAATTTTATTCCATTCAATTGATTGGAATAATACAAGACTTAACACATTATATAGCTAATCCTAATAACATAGGCAAAATGACTACGCTACCTTATAATAAAAGATAAATGAGCGGTAGATAATAATGCTTTGCTCACATCGCCAATTACTATTTTGCTTTTTTTCTTTTTTCAAGTGGATGGGTGCAGAAGTGCAATAGATTCTTTGGTTTATGTGCTGTCCTTGGCAATGTGTACACTTATTTTCTCTTCTTTCAACGACGCGTGTTTAAGCAAAGTTGAAAATACAATCTCATTTACTCCTGGAAATGCAATGTCATGCAAAAGCCAAAATGGGAAAATGTGCTTGACAAATTGTGCATGGAGCTATGACCACGAGTGTTGCTATCTCATGTTTAAAAAACTGATGAAAGAATGATATAGTCTGCAAATCCTTTTTCTTGAATATAATAGTAATTAATAATAAATAAAATAAATACTAGCCCTTTATTGTTAAGGCAGTAAACCCATTTAGGCTAAATATTTATACATGTTTTTTTCTCCCTTAGCTCAACTATTGCATATCTACCATTATTTTTCAATCAGTTCTTGCTTAGTAAATCCTCTTTCGTGTGCCTTTTCACAGGCTTATACAGCTCTACCAGGTTTCTCTTGTCCATGGGTTCCAATTGTACCCTCTGTTTGCATCTTCTTCAACATTTTTCTGTTTGCTCAGGTTTGCACATTAAGTACCCTTTTGCAACTTATCTGTCGTGATTGGGCTGTAAATTTATATGTAAGAAAACTCCATGATAAATGTATCAATCTCACTATCAACTTTCTTTTCGCAGTTACACTATGAGGCCTGGGTCAGATTTGTTGTCCTCAGCATTATCTCCATTGGGATTTATGCATTTTATGGGCAGTATCATGCCGATCCTGTAAGTTCGAATGAGACCATTGTTTACCATAGGGCACCAGCAGCAGAAACTCAATAACTCCCCATGTACCATTATTGATGTGTATATTCACGTGGCTTGTTGCTGCTTGTACCTATTGTTTTGTATCTGCATGAGAGTAGGTTCTCATCCACCACACTATACAAGGCATGTATGTTGAATACCACGAATAATTTGTAATGCAGATCAATTTTCTACAAGCTGAAATTCTTAAAAAATTCTGAATATTACTCTTTCAGTTCATTTCATCGACTTCATGGTGATTGCTCTGATTTTGTTAAAACGACATGGTTTTGGTTTTGTGTGACTTAGATCTATTGAAGTACATGGACGGGCTTTGCTGATGATTGTTGGTTCAGTCTCTGGTTCATGGCCTGCAAATGTTATAGATTCTTTGATTACCATGGAGATCTCATATCGCGCTCCTATGAGCTCGCCATAAAAGCTAACCTGGATTTTTTGAATTGCATTTCTTCTTTGATAGGTTTCTGCAGAGTCAACATGACATGGTTTAAGGCAGTGGGAGCGAGCAAAATACTTACTGTGCCCATTTGTTCTCCGGGTGGCACCGAAGCATCTTAATGTGCATGGGTATCTGTTTGGCCCACTTTTTCCTCCTATTCTCTAGTAAAAGTTCAGTATAATGGTGATACC
Organism: Arctostaphylos glauca; assembly: GCA_019985065.2. NCBI lineage: Eukaryota > Viridiplantae > Streptophyta > Magnoliopsida > Ericales > Ericaceae > Arctostaphylos > Arctostaphylos glauca. Next base: position 18,481,733 of record JAHSPW020000011.1, on the reverse strand, counting down.
ATATAATTACTGGACACGTGGTTAACCATCCAATAATATTGTAATATGAGATGCATTAACCCCACTATTCAGTCTGACTGCCAAATATGTTGTCTGAGTTCATTATGCCCACACAGTGGTTTTATTTATTTATTATAATGATGACTTGTACCATTTGTATTCAATTGTTTTTGTCGGGTGCAGGTACATCATACATGCTAGATTTGTCCTATTCTTCTACATCGCATTCATAGATATGGCCTACGGGGAAATGACAAACTACTCATGTACGCTCATTTTACCTTCTATAAGTGAGTTTTCAGTAATGTACAAGGTAAACGTTAAATTACTAATTATACTTGTAAGATGAATGTCACACTATATTGCTACCTGAGTTTCTGGCATGGATACTTCATACATTTAGGGAGTAAATATCATTTCTTATTTACTACGTTGACAGTCTTTTCTTAGCCTATAGTAATATATCATATATCATTGTGGGTCTAGATGCGAAAAGTGTTTATCATCAATTTCAAGTTGTAGAGAAGGCTTAATGCACTTTATAGCTGTGACACACACTAGTCATTGGCTTCCATTAATCATATGACAGGCATACAATACTCAATTTTTGAATTACTGCGCATGGGTGTACATTTATATTTGCAAGTTACATGTACAATAGAATGTGCCATCCACAGCAAGTTATCATCCATTTGGTTTAGCAAAATTAATATTGATTCTCAGAGTTTCATTATCCTTATTTGGACCATGTAGTTCCTCATCTTGGAACGAAGAAAAAACAAAGTATAGAACTCACTTGACCAAACTTTGAGCGTATTTTACACTTCATATAACTACAACGCAAGAGAGAAAATGGTTAACAGCACCCTACTACTTCATTCCCTATAGCTTCGAATGTGTCCATTTTCCATCTGAGGTTTTTCTAATGGAAGATGATAATGGAGAGACTACATCAAATTGGAAGAAGGAGCTAAGGTTCAAATTGAAACAACATTGACCAAAGTGATATCTTTTAAGTAAACCCCAAAAAGGTGAGTGTAAACAAAACGGGTGGGTTTAGCTTCCTATTACCTCTTGAAGAATTTGCCCGACGTTATATATATCTCCTCGACGATATTGTATCAGAACTTTGGTTGGTTCTCCTTCCGGGAACAACAGTCCGTTCTACGTTCTAACATGTGCAGATAGCATAACCTTACATTTGAAATAGTCTCGGCACTCAATTGCAAACGATATCCGAGTAAAAACCAACAATGGTCCTCCTTTGACAGTTCTGAATGCTGAGCAGTTCCACATCGAAAACTTCAAACTGCTTTGAACTAAAAAATGTCGAAGGTCCAACCTGTAGATCACAAGACAATTTTCTTATAATCATCTCTACCAATGAAGCATTACATGGTGAAGACACAATTCTTGCATTCTATCTCACTACAGGATAAGGGTGGAAAGATTTTACTAGAACATGCTGCAGTGTTATGTTTAGCGTGGCAGACCTAAGTGGGAGGCTGCAATCTGGATCTTGAATTTGAGAATGGATTTCTAGAAGGAATATATGGTACGGCTTTAGCTCTTCAAACAACCCTCCCGAGCTTTACCCTCCAAGAACCCTTTCGTAAATCCAAGATCCAACACAACCTTTAAAGAAGATGTCCGTTTGAAACCTCGACCTATGGTCGGGCTTAACAGTCTCCAAGATTCCTAAACAAGCTTCATCTGAAGAAATTAACAGTTTATTCTCTTGGTTCATCAAACTAGTGGATCGAACAACATTCTTTGTTGACAAGTTTGAAATTTGTCTTCAAGGGGATATTAACAACTGAAACTACCATTCTACATTTAAAAAAAAACTCATGTAGTCCATTTGTACCCTCGAGACAACCAAATTACTGAATTAATCATAACTCATAAGACAGCCAAACACTGGCCCTTTAGCTATAAACATAACTGTGATCTGAAAAAAGGGAAGCACAATAAAATATAATACCAGCCCTGGCAACTAAGAACAAGGAAAAATGAATATAAAAGAAAAGAAAAAACTATGCACAAGTATGCGACACTCACGGGTGGCCCAAGTTCTGGCGGAATAATAATTCTCCTTTTACCTCCGGGCCTCATGTCCAGAATTCCTTCTTCAAATCCTGCATAAGTTCTCTTCACTTTTAGCTACTTCTCTCTCTCTCTCTCTCTGGGGGGGGGGGGGGGGGGGGGGGGGGTTGTAAAAGTAATGAAAAGCAGGACACAACAAATATTAATCTCTAAAACATATTGTCGTAACCTGGAACAAGTCCTTTTGTGCCCATTCGGATTTTGGCAGGAGAACCCTGTAAGTAGGTGCTGTCGATACGACGACCTGATTCATTGTAACCAATATAGTGAAATGTCACCTGCAAAGAAACTTAACATCAGTAATTCAGCCAATGAAATCCATTTTTTTTTCTGGGCAAATCAATGTTCTTGTTTCCAGAATTAAGAGTTTGTTCTTCTCTAAAACCACTTTAAATAGGTTACAACATTAGTTTTAACCAATTAAGCTCAATAGTTTTTACACAAGACAGAAAATAATAAGAATTGTTTAATAGCAATCATTAAACATTAGGAAGTACTTACAACTTTTAATAGCAACTGCATTCATGCAACAAAATCCATTATAACTAATAGCAATTGGAAAACCACCATAACGCTAGATGAAAGTGTATCGCAAAATTGCTGCATTAAACTAACCATTAAAGAATTAGCACTTGGAAAAGAAACCAAAAGGTATACAAACCAGGTACAGAACTACGACTAAATACTTGTACGAAATTAAGGTGCTAGAGGTTAACACAATAGTTATCAAGAACCTCATACCACTAGTTCAAGAAATTCACAATAGCGGGGTGATTAGGGTTGTGTTCTTGTAAGTAACATTCACTACAGCTTGATTGTGCGGAGCATTATTAACCTTAGCACTGAGGAAGATGCCAAAGATCCTTTAGAAATAGAAGACTCTCCTGGAAAAACTTCATATCATTGAACCGCCTGTATGTTGGGGTCTTATGAGGGGAGATGTACTACACATTTGGATTAGTTATCCATCCTTCCCTCATCTGGTGTTTGGGAGAGGGATGAGGAGGGGATATAATTTCTGCCCAGATTACATAGCCCCTGCAATAATAGTCTTAGCTTCCTCCGAGCCGTACATATCCCCTCCTTAGTCATCCTCTCTAATTATGCAAAATGTCACTTTCCTCTTTAAATTCATCATCCACCCACTCTTAGAGCAACCCCAACAAGGGTAAACAAATCTTTAGCCAAAAAAATTAGTGAACAGTTCTTTATTCACCCATGTCATTTTCAACACTCCAACAATACTACCTATACTCACTCTCTACTATTAAAATACTATTTTTTACTTTTTTAAAATATTTACAATAAACATAAGTAGCCAATGAGAGAGAGAGAGAGAGAGAGAGAGAGAGAGAGAGAGAGAGAGAGAAATAATAAAAAATTAAAAGGGGAGTGAATAGTAGCTCCCTAAATGGGGGTTGATTTAGGGAGCTACTGTTCATGAAACCCATTTTGTTAACCTGTTTAAGGATTTTGTTGCAGCCTGCTTTGTGAGTTTACTGAGTAAAATACAAAGTGAACAGTTCTTTGTTCACTTTGTTGCACTTGCCCTTAGTCACCCATACCAATTACAAAACAAACCAACGATACTATATCTCCCTTTCTACATAATAGTCTTAACACACACGTATCCCTCATCCCCTTTTTTCAATTTCTCCCATTCTACTTTATTTCCATAATACTATACGCCCCCTAAATCTCATCCCATTGACAAAATAGAAGATTTTGAAGTGGTATTCTCCAATAAATAAAGATGATCACAGAACACCCGTATACCGAGAGAATTATAAATACCCTCTATCTATGTAGCACTGAAACTTTTAAAGTTATGGTTAGTTCAATGGAATTATTATTGGAATGGATCGATGACCAGACTGGAATAGAGTGGATTGCAGTGGGAATGATGATCCTTATTTCTACGTTTGGTTGAGCGATGGAATTATTTTGAGGAATGAAAACAGAAGATGTGAAGTGGAAATGCAAAATAGAAAACATAAAAGACAATGTAAATGACATACATATAAAATAAAATGCCAATAGAAAAAAGAAAGTAAGGAGCAAAAAAAACCAGAAAATGAAAACAAAATTTGAAAACAGAAAATGAACAACAAAACAGTGAACAAAATAATTGAAATTAAAAAACAAAATAAGTAAAAAAAAAATAGAAAACATAAAAACAGTGAATAGAAAAATTGAACCAAAAACAGAAAACAGAAAAAGATAAGCAAAAAGTGAATAAAAAACAGAAAACAAGAAATCTCAAAACAGGAACTGAAAACAAAAAATAGAAAATGAAAAACTGAAAAAGAAAAAGAAAAAGAAAAAAAAGAAAACAGTGAATAAAAACGAAAAAGCTGAAAACAGATAATGAGAATAGAAAACATAAAATAAAAATGTTACTCGATGCACCCTAAAAAACAGAAAATAGAAAATGAAAACTTGAGTATTTTGATTATTTTACAAATGAGGGTATTTTAATAACATTATAGACAAGGATTCTTATTATTTGGTATGTAAATACTCTACAGCTTAGTGTACTTTATAATGATGATTCTATAGTTTTTAGATGGAATGACTATTTTTCACTCGCATGAAGAATAAATTTACCAACACATCACATTATAAACCAATTATACATCATGCCTATATGGTATGCCACACAACTCATGTTTTAAGTATAAGATGTAAAAGTGGGTACATGAGTTTTGATCTATGTGTTCAAATTAGTGGTTTTCATGAGTTGTGTGGCATGTCACGTATGCATGATGTTATTGGATGTAAAATGTGATGGGTTAGTAGCATAACTCTTCGGATGAATGGTGATTCAAATTGGAATGATCATTCCTTTCATTTTTTGTGAACCAAACATCAAAATAATGATTCCATTAGAATTACCATTTCATTCCATTGTTATTTCTAGCAAACCAAAAGTACCCTAATTGCTTGCACTATCCGGGGATACATGACACGCAGGGGACGTGTAGAGACACGTGGCACGTCCAATAAAATTACTTATTTGAAGCAAAGAACATATGGAGACACAATGGGGACAAATTTTCTTTTGGGGGTATGATATTCCAAAAATGTAAGCAAAAAGGTTAAAAAAATAAATTTTGACCAAATAAAACCCTCGATTAAACAATAAGAATTGTAAAGATATAATTAGTTTTGGTTGTTTCTGTTAGAATGTTTATATGAATGACAACTAAATATCTATCCTACCATATGCACATATTTTTTGCCGTGCGTGTCCATGTCTACATCTATTTTGAATTGCCGCGTCCGTGTCCACAGTGTCAATGCCAGTGTCACTGGTTCTTAGCCCATCATAAATAGAAGCGAAAAAATTGCTTGGTCGAAATTGCACTATTACTGGTAGGAGCACCGTCAAGTAACCAAAACATCTAAGCTAACTCAACTCTAATGCAGGTCAGGGTTTATGGTCATTGATCTGAACCCTTGACAGATAGACCTGAGTAGGATTTGTTGTTGTTTCAATAGTATCCTACAACTGACTCAAATAAATTAGCAAGACTATACGGTGACAAGCCGATGACAACGTGATGGTTGATGGCACATAAAAACAAGTGGGATAGTGAACAAGGATGTTGAAAAGGATTTCAGGACTGACAAAAGTTGATACATATTTGGTGACTTGACCAATGAATAGATAGTGAATGTCAACAAAAGAAATCCTAAAATAGCATTGGAAAAACATTTAGGCAAGTTGGAATCCCAAAAGTTACTCGAAAATAGCTCCCTGCATTTTCTTCCTGCCTATAGTGGTAACAGACATGGCATTTTCTCAGGTATATGCCACAGCTATATCTGAAAATGTCAATAACACATCTCTATGAAAAATACTGGCTAGTTTGAAAGTGGATATCTCAGCAACAAACTTGACAAAGAAGAAAGAGAAAAGAAACTGCATAGTATACCAAAAACAGCTCATTTGTTGCATAAAATGAACACCAGTAAATGCAAAAGCAATAAGATACCAACCTACTGGTAATGGAGTGCGAAGGGAAGGGAAGACCTCAATTGGCATGTGATGCTGTGGTAAAAAGAGAATAATTTTACTCAATATAACTGAACAGATAACTCTAGATGAGCTGGATTGGGAAAAACTGGATTTATACAGCCGTACGTGGTTATATCAACCAAAACGTCATAACAAATCTGGCTTTCCACATTTGTTCTTTCCAAAGAATCAACAAACTAGCATGTCTAGGCATCTAGCAGGTTGCATGAACATAAAAAGTCAAACCCTAGTACTCGTCTGCCAAACTTTAGAGGATATATATGTGTATACATATACATATATATATATGTATGTATGCGGGTTTGCATGTATGTATGCATGTATGTATGTACGTGTGTGTGTATGCATTTATGTATTGATATTAAAGCTAGGGTACAGGAATGAAGAAAGCTCTAGCTCAAAATACAAAACTAAACAAAAGAAAAACCTGTTGACCATCCTTTGGGCAATCACCTTTACCAACTTCATAGTCCCGGTATATAAGCCCTGAGTCACGCTTTACATAGTTTTCTGATGTCACTACATTGACCTGAAAACCTGATTTATATCCCAAACATAGTCAACTACCCAGAATAAAATACTTGTAACAGACAATTGTGACAAAGATGAGACTGATTGTTCCTACCCTTAATTATCGACCTTTTGTTAATAATTGCAATAAGAGACAGGACAAACCTTCTCTAACAAAGCTGGGGAAGTCTTCTGGTGCATTATTTTCTCTCTGTACCCGTTTGTTCTGTTCAAGTATGCGTTTTTCATCATACGGGTTTATACTTTTAGTCTTTCCAGAAGTCGGCAAAGTTGGAAACAAGCCTGATGACACTAAAAGGAAGAGAAATGTCCGCCTCATGTTCTCCTTACAATGCACAGCATATCCGTTCTGGTCTCTAGCCACACATAAAATGTTCTGTTATAAGCACTTAACCAATCTAAAATCATGGAAACAAAATCCAGGGAATGAAAACTGGTTTTTCTCCAAATTGATAATCAGCCGCCCCTACCCAACATATTTTAAATTGCTTATTGAGGAAGAACACGTGATGAGCTTCTTTCCAAGAAAAAGGGATCCAAATGTTGGAGAAGCTGAAAGTATTCTGTGACTTTTGCCTGCGTGAAATGTCAGATGCAAAAATATGGAGCATAGGAAAATGAAGGGCATTATTACTGCAGCTTAACCGGTTCAAGAGCTAGAACAAAAAGGGACGATACAAAAGTTCAACCTATGATTTTGGAGACCACAGGAATCAGGAAAACCATTGATTACTTCAAAGTTGACTGAATTCCACTTGAGTAGTTCAACATAAAAAAAAACCCTGTTCAACACCTGACTATTTTGGATATTCAATAGCAAGAGCTGTATAAATCTAAGCATCAAATTTTTTAAGAGAACATATCACCACCCAACAAATCCTGCGTCTTTTGTCTAAGTTTTGTTATAAAGTTTACCGCAGCTCAATTCCAACAGTATTCTATGATTTTTGAAGACGTAGGCATAGGACGAGGCTTGCTCCATAAAAGCTTGCAACCACCACCCCAACTGAATTTAATGGTAAACATACCATTTGGTTCTTCTTTCCATTCTACCTTCTAAGCTAACAAATAAGATGACACTGAAAGTACAGAGGACAAGGTCCGAGGGTTTACTTTACACAGAAGTGAATAATTAAAAATGTCCAGATAGAGAGCAATTTTGGAACTCCGGTTGTTCCTACAGATAGCGAGTGTGGAACGAACCTAGGAAATATAAGCATCATTACTGTTGAACATTGTGTATAGAGCCTTTAGCATCAGTTGTTTTGGCCTAAAATTCATTTGGTTCTTAAAAAGAATAGCAAAAAACAATCACCCGAATGAAGGTGACTGGAGATGGACTTCCTCAAGGAAACATGGGTCAGGAAAATCAGCAAGACTGACAAAATTTGAGAATTAATGCTTACAATCAGAGTTAACTAATAACTAACCACAGAGGAGCAAAAAACTGGGTTAATTGGTTTGTGCTACCGATAGTAATGTACTGCATATAATCTTTCGAACCCTTTTTCTTGGAAACTCGCGCAAATTCTCAAGAAGCAAAAACAAAATCATCCGAAACGTAAAAGTAGTGATTTAGGAACCCAATTGTAAATCAAATGATACAGAGAGGGAAAAAAGAACTAGAGAGAGAGAGAGAGAGAGAGAGAGAGAGAGAGAGAGAGAGAACTTACACGGAGAAAATGGAGTGTGGAGATGAGGCGCGGAAGGGATTGAGAGGAGAAGCAACGTTACCATGGTTTTGTGGGTGAACCCTTACTTTTGGCTCTTCTTCAGTCAATGGAGGAAAATTGCGGGTACGTTGAGCAGTCGACAAGTCAATCTGTTATCTTCTTGGCAAAATACCATAAAAGGCCGTAAGTATTGATGTTATTGCGGCATAATTCGATACGTTAATAAAATGGTGTAAATTAACATACGGGGCACTTATTTTTTGGTCATATTTATCAGTATTTATTACTCCCCTGTCTCATTTTCTTTGTATGTTTTTATTATTTTAGAACTCTCAAAAAATGATCTATATCTTTTAATTAACGACTTATTTTATACGTAATATGAATTTTGCTTGATAGATTTCGATTAATTCTATTAAAAAATATTTTTATAATTATTTGAAATATTTATTAATTACTTAATTTAGATAACTTTTTAGAAGGCATGCATACGGAAATTAGACAAATAGTTTTTTATCTCATCCACTTTTAAAGGTTATATTTTAATTTAAAAAAAACTCAAATTATCTTTAATTTTAAAAATTACACAATTGAAGCACTCAACTCCTAAAAAAAAGATATTAAAATTTTATTACCATATCAATTCGGGCACTAAACAAAACATGAGATTATGGATCAAGATTTGGAGAAAATATTTTCTATTACCGTAGAAATTTCTCCTCCTAATTCGCTACAAAATAATTTTTTTATTTTTTGATGGTAAATTTACAGATCATGCTAAATTTTTGAAACTCCAATATATTTTATTCTTTTGCAATGGTAAATTTTTGTAAAATTCGTCGTATAATGTTTGACCAATATCATCCTAAACGAACAGTACAAATAGGAATAATAATAAAATAAATTTCACTCACTGCAGAATCCGAACGGTCTTCGGTAAATATTATTTAGGTTTGACGATAAAATCTCTTATCCTAACTCATAACACTTAAATTCCGGTGAAGAAGAACAGAAAATTGACAAGTCAATATCATACAGGATGACGAATGTAAGAAATTTAAATTTAGGAACATAAAGAAATGAAAAAGATATGATTTCGTGCAAGAATAAAAAAAAAATCCGATGATATTATCAAGATTCTCGTGAATCACTGAAACAAATTTTGTAGAAGTAGTATATTAACAAATTTCGGTGAAAATAAATGAAAAAGATAGAATTTTTTCAATCCTGATTTTAGTAACCAAAGTCATTAAAATAGATTTCGGGCATATTAACAGATTTTGGTGAATTTTTTTAAAATTCGGGTGCATATCTTTTCGGTTACAGTGATATTCTTAAGATTAACTAAAAAGTATTTATCATATCTATATCTATACTATATTATATTGCAGGGTGACTTTTAGTAAAAGTCATCGTGAATGCGACAAGTGGCACAACATGATTGAGTTATAATTAGGTTGAAAAATTTGTTATCTATAATAACTGATGTAAATATTGATTAAACAAATTAAATTTAAATATATTATTATCCATAAAAAATTAAATCTAAACCAATACTTATCCTTTTGATTAAAAACGCGCCAAGTGGCAAACCACAATTGGATTAAGAATTTAACAAATATTTAATCTAATCCGAGAGATATTTAATATACTTACCAAATAATATAAATATTAATTGAATAAAATAAATTAAAATGAATACTTATCCTTCCAAAAAAATCAAATCCAAACGAATACTTATTATTTTGATTAAATGATAATTCAAAGGAATAATGACTATCCTCAATTTCAAGAATTTTTTTAGGGGTTTTTTGCCCTAAGAACTCCACCGACTACTATCCTTAATCCTATTAGCCAACCTTCATCTTATATGCTACATGCCTGATTTATTGCAATTGTAGTGAAAATCAAACAAGTTCGATCTATAAATCAAACTCAGATATACACTAAAATTGTTATATTTTTTCTACTTCTTCAATAGCTTCACTCCATTTATAAAAATATCCACTCCTCAATAAATTGATTTGCGCTTTCTTCAGCTTGCTCTAACTATGGAAATCACAGTCAATAAATCAACTGAGAGCAGGGCCAGTTCTGGCGGGTCGATCAATAAATTGATTTGCTCTTTCGAAGAGTGGGAACGTTTGTTTAAGATGTGTTTAATTTTTATTGCTTGATAACCTAAGGTATAAATTTGTAATATTACTGTCATCAAATTTTTTTTAAAACCATTTTATAAGCATATCATCATTTAATACATTCCTATTTGAATTTTTATACTTTTTCAATTCTAACGTTTGAATAATTTGGTATCTTTAATTGGGTAAATTTGCTAATTTTGAATGTTTTTAATTGGGTGGGTTAGGTAGTTTAATTTTGTGGTGTTTTCCTTTTTGTAAATTATCTGAAAACTCAATTGACGAATTAACAAATGCAGGGATAAATGACAATAATCTATTCAAATCGAAATCAAGAGAGTAGATATTAACATGATGTTTGGATGAACCTTCATAATTACGAAACTTACAAGATTAGTTTCGACTGACAATTAAACTCCCTTTATGTTTATAATTCAAAAATCAAATATTTTTTTGTGGTTCAACTCAAGAGTTGTCTTCTTCTTATTTGATTGAACGTGATTATTTATTTGATAATTTTTATAAGATTTTACTTTGTGGGTAATTTAAAAGAAGCAGATTAATTAACTGATTTTTTTTTAAAAAATTTGAACATCACAATAGTAAAAAACCTCATGTAAAATCAAAATTTTGGAAGTTGGGTGATCTTCTTCTTTTTTTATACAGTTTTACAGCTTGTGATGTTAATAATCCTAATGTTTTTTCATTTTTTGATCAAGGATAAGTATTAGAGTTTTTTATATGCTCATACGCAATTAAGTCCTTCAACTTGCTCAATTTGGAAAACCTTTTAAAGATGTTGATAATTTGGTAATGTTGATAAATAATTAGTGGAAGTTAATTTTTTATTTGATTTGGAATATATTTTGCTTAAATTATGAAAATCATAACGCTAAGAATAAAACCTTCACAAACGTAACTTATCAACAGTTGTTATAGAGAATCTATAAAATTCAAGAATTATAAAACTTTAGTAATTTGATTTACTAACTTAATTAGGATTGCATAATTGTTATCATTATCTAAGACCATCAAGTATGAAAAAATAGAAAAAAATTGAGAGAAAATAATATGTCAAGGACAAATTAATATCATATCTAAAATTTTAATTACAATTATTATTATACTTTAATTTTATAATATGACACCATACTATTGGCCCCGTGCATAGCACGGGTTGACTGCTAGTTTGCTTTTACATTTTAAACATAATTACTGCTATAATTTTAAACCGCCCAAATTAGGAATTATATGTTTTCACTTGAGAGATGATAAAAGGGTAAATTAACACTAAAAAGTAATGGCAAAAATATCAAACTATTTAAAATGAGATGAAAATATAATTTCAAAAAATAAATGAGATGAAAACTTATGTTGTTTGGGCTAATAAGACCCTGATTTAAATTACCCTTAACATATTGTGTATGTAGGTAGCCAGTTTTTCAATAACTGGAAAGTTAATATCTTAATGACAACACGAAAAATACTCTCTCTCTTCTCTCTCTCTCTCTCTCTCTCATACCCATTATTTGCAAGATAAATCGTTATAAAATTCTCTACCGTTTTGACGAGAAGACACATTGATAATTAAATCAGTTTCTACAAAAAAAAAAGATAATTAAATCAGAACTATGATCATAAGAATCTCTCAATATTAGTGCCAAATCACTATAAACTGTGTGTATGAATGTACTTTTTACCATGTGTATGCACCTCTATTTATAAACTTTGTGATTTAATCTATTCGAATTCTCTTAGGTCTGTAATTAATTCTCACTAGAAATGAAGTAGAAGTGTTTTCAAATTGGCCATTAACGAGATAAATCTGGTCTGAACTCTCCAAGAACTTATTTTTTACTATTGGAGCTTCATTCAAACTAAAACTTCTCATTTTAAGTTGAATTGGTCTTGTAACGTCCCGATTTCTCGAGATATTAATTAAAATATTTTATTCTTTATCTTATTATTAAAACATAAATCAAAGAAACATTGCTCTTATTATTAATTAAAATAACACAAAATGTGATAAACTAGAGTTCCAAATTGCAAAAGTAAATTGACAAGTTTATATTTATTTGAAAAGTAAAATAAACAGAGCATCTACAGATAAGGCAGCCAAAACGCAGTCAAGATCTTCTCTAGCAGTTCCCAACTTTTTCTACTCAGGTGAATTCTCCAATCGCTTCTCGACATCTGATATGAAACACTAAGGGCTTGTTTGGTAACACTTCCTGTTTTCTGTTTTGTGTTTTATATTTTTGTTTCCTAATTTTTATTTTTGTTTTTAAAAAAACAAAAATAAAAAACCTGTTTGTGTTAACCTGTTTTTCGTTTGTTATACATATAGACTCTATAGTGTGTGTGTATAAAGACTTATATATATACATGTATATAAGTATATATCAAAGTTTATATGTATTTATATAAGTATAATATACTTATATATATATAAAGTGTATACATGTATATATAGGTATATATATTGTGAGACCCCGACCCGAAATAAAGAAAATAAAAAAAAAATATATATATAATTGGTAAATTTGGAAATTCGGTCGAATTAATTCCGAAATATGTTAGAACGTGTTTTAATTCCGGAACTTGCTTGGGTGTGGTTAAAACACGGGTGATTTTAAAGAAATAATACTAATAAGGGAATTGTGTGTTTTGTAGAATTGGTATAAGTTAATACACCATATAAACATATTTGTTTCTTAAGGGGCTGGATATTTTGGACGTGGATAGAGGTAAGTTGGGGTTAGTCATCTTTAACTCCTTCTATTAGAATGACACCAAGGAGCTTGCAAAGTTACACCTCCTGCTATGGTTTTTGTGAGATATTTACCCTACCAAGCTGCTCAAACCTTCTGTATTTCTCCAATAGAATAACGGGGGATTAGCCAAAGGAAAACAGAGAAGCAAAAAATTGGAAGAAAGAGAAAAGGAGAGGAGAAGAAGAAGAAGAAAAGAGAAGAAGCCATTGAAGAGGTACTTGAACTTTGGGTATACTCCCTTGTTCTTCTTAGTTTAATGGTTTATATAGTAATATAACTATGAAATAAACCAGTCTAGACTTTAGATAGTGATTATGGAGGTATATAATGAAGAAAACAGAGGTGTTAATGGAAATATTAGAGAAAGCCATAGCTGAAATTGAGAGGAAACCCAGCTGCTATGCTAAGGTCCAAAATCCCGTTTAACACATTGATTTCTGGTAGTAGGGACTTCTTGCCTCTATGATATGTTTATGACTTGTTTTTGGTGGTGAGTGAGCTTGGTTGTTGATTTAAAGCTTGATAATGGAAGTTAGAAAATCTGTCAAGAATCTGGAAATTTCGCCCTGAATGTTTTATTACCGGTAGTAGGGTCTGTATTACCGGTAGTACTGTTGCTTTCCAGTTTACGGATTTTGGACAGTAGGTTTTACTACCGGTAGTAACGCTGGTATTACCGGTAGTAGTTGTGGTAATACTTGTGGTAATTCTGACAGTAGGTTTTACTACCGGTAGTTGTGTCTTTACTACCGGTAGTGCGGGGCACTGATGTGAACCTTTGCCTTCTACTACCGGTATTTGCGCATCCATTACCGGTAGTCTGGGATTTATTACCGATAAAATATTAGAATTTTTATTAATATCATTGACCGTTAAACATCGATATTAAATAAGATATCATTGATTTATTGTAGGAGTTTGGCAAGATAGTTAATTACTCAAACAAGACAGAAGGTGAGTTCAAATATGTCTTGTTACGTGTATAATTTTAAAAGCATGAAAGCATGAGATATTTTAATGTTATATGTTGTTTTAAGCATGAAAATGCCATGCTAGATCATATTGAATTGTTCATACTTAGACCATGCGTTAATTAAGAAAACATTGATTAATACGTGAAAAGTGGTTCAAACGGTACCCCGACCGCTAGGGGATTAGAATATAGCGAGAGGTGTGAAACAAGGTTGTTAACCACGGCCAATGTGGTTTATGGATGACGTCATTCCATGTATGCGATGATGCATAAGGGGGTAGCTCCCACCTACGAACAATTGGCAACCGTTACATTGAACTAAATGAGATAAGCTTGAACAAAGTCCTAGGCTTGACCTTTTGGACTATGCTGTTGATTATATTTATCAAGATCATTATGTTACGTGCATTGTGCATATGGATAACATGGCAAATACGTAGAACTTCATATTTGAATTCACACTAGCGATGTGCTAATGATGTTGTTAAACAACATACCAGGTTCTGAGGAGGCGAGCCATGGACAGTAGAGAGATAAAGGACTCTTGGTTGTATATATTGCATAGATAGTATGTTTAATTCTGTTTGACCGTTGGGATTTGTTCAGCCACCTGTTAGGCTGACATTTTTGAGGATGATGTTATAGGATGTCTGTATGCTTAGTTTAACACGTACACTTCCCTGGTGTTTGTTTTGAAGTTGTAATACACGTTTCCATTCACTCTGATTAGTTTGGCTTAGATTTTTGCGTGGCAGATTGGAGATCCTTAACTGTATTCGTTATAGGCCTTAACGGGATTAGCTCGTTGGCCGGTCACTAATCTATTCCAAATTGGAATGGGTCGTGACAGTTGGTGGTATCAGAGCAGTAGTTTAGGATCTGCAATAGATGAAAAAAAAAAACCCAGGGGATAGGTGTCAGTATACGTAGCTGCACACCACATGCGTAATTTATATGTTACTTATTTCTGACTTATGGTCTATAATTATTAACGTTGAATGATTTTGATGGCACTAACAAGAATATATTTGGTGTGTTGTAGGTATGGCCAATAATTCATATAGTGAGGATAGTATGGGTACTTACAGGTTCGGACCGAGAGGAATAGAGGATGTAGATGGAGAATGTTTCCAAAGGAATATATGTCATAAAGCGGCAGCTAAAGCTTATAAGGAACTGAAAAAGGCAGTAGATAACAAACCATTCTATACGGATGAAATGCGAAGACAGTTAGCTATACGTTCTCTTCGGACCCAGCGAGTGGCACTTGATAGGGGTATTTGGTGGCTGGAGTTGGATATAGGTTATCATAGTACTCTCGCAGAGATGATGAGAAGAGGAGATGTGGGAAATTGGCCACCACTTGCGTTTTCATCTACACGTGAGGTAGGAGAGAGTTCACATCTACTAGGGGCAACTATGGAAGAGGAGGTGGAGTCATCACCAGCTCCACAGGAACAGAATTTAGAGCTAGATGCTCAGTCGGAGCATCCCGGGGGATCTGAGAATAATGTGAACTGGGTTGATGAGGATGAAGACCCAGAAGACCCAGGGACTCCGCAAGCCCCAGAAGAATATGTGGTGGAATCTCGTAGTGATTCGGAAGCTTCTGTGAACTGGCTCGGAAAGTGAGAGTGTTCTTGGGGATGAGAGGTTCTCTTTTTGGGGTAGTTGTGTTTATATAGTGTGAAACTTTATTTTTGAGTATGAATAGAAAGTTTCACACGGATGAACAATGTATAGTTTGAACGGTAATGGTTAGTGCAGTAGTTTGACTTACATTGTACATAGTTAGGTAACAGTATGCTAGTGGTTGTATATGTTGGTTGAATGATGTAACAGTTTTTGGCAATACATGTATATATACGTAATGTGTTTCTTTTGTGCAACAGTTTCTTTTACTCCATATTATAGTAGTGTTTATCCTGTGGTTTTATGAACATTAATTTTAGAAGTTGTACTACAGATAATCACTATGGTGATGACACGTTCAACGGAAAGTGAGGGTAACGAGACTAATGATAACCATAATAGTAATACGGGTGCACAACTGGCAGAACTGAGAGGTATGATGCAGACCCTAGTTGGGACCATGCAGGCACAACAACAACTACTCCAGGCACATTTAGTGCAATCACAACCAGCTGCTCCTCAACCTGGGATAACCAATCCGGAGGCTACAAATTTGGGAGAACATGAAATAAGACGAGAAGAGGAGGTTGTGCGGCCAGTGCCTCCCGTGCCGGATGTGACAGTGGTTAGGGAGTTCTTACAGTTGAAACCCCCAACGTTCGAGGGAGGGATCAACGCGGTGAAGGCCAATGAATGGATATCGGAATTAGAAAAGAACTTTCGATTATTGGGATGCAATGAGTATCAAAAGGTTGAGGTGGGATCGTATCTTTTAGTGAGTGAGGCTAGCAGATGGTGGAATTTGAAACGGACTAGTGAGCCGAGAATGAACTGGAATCGATTTAAGATAGTATTTCAAGAGAAGTATATGCCTAGGGCGGTGAAAACCGCTAAGTGCTCGGAGTTCGAGCAGCTGAAGCAAAAAGGGACAATGACAGTAGCTGACTATGAGGCTGCCTTTACAAATTTGGCAGAATACGCACCGCATTTGGTTGTGACAGATGAATTAAAGGCAAGAAGGTTCGAGGAGGGACTAAGGCATGATATTCGGAGGGTAGTGCGACCTTTTCTGTTGTCCAGTTACGCTGATGTTCTGGATAGAGCACTCATGGTGGAGCAGGATGTGGACGAGACCAGAAGGTACCAAGATAGCAAACGACGACAAATTGTGCAGGGTAATACTTCTGGGGGTCAAAAACGTCAGTTTACTGGTGGTTGGAAGAAAGATAGAGGCAATCAGCCAAGGTCTGTACCGAGGTGTTCAATCTGTGGGAAAGAGCATGCCGGGGAGTGTTGGAGGAAGGAAGGGTCAGGGCGATGTTTTAATTGTGGTCAAACAGGACATATAAGGAGAGATTGCCCTAAGTTCAAGACTGGGGCGAATACTGTACCCGTTGGAAATCAAGGGGGACGGAATCGAGGACAAGAGTATGTACGAAACACGGGGGCAGGACCCAGTAACTTTAACAACCGTCAGGGGGGACAAAAGAATCAAAATGCAGGAGGTCAGAGACAGGGAAAGGCTTTTGCAGTGGTACCAGGTGACACCAGGAACAATGAGAGCGTGGTAGCAGGTAACATAACTTTGTGCTCATATCCTGCTTATGCTTTATTTGATTCTGGTTCATCGCATACTTTTGTGTCGAAAACTTTTGCGGGTAAGTTTGATAGGAGAGATGAACCACTGGGTTATGAGTTATTAGTGACTCAACCCCTAAGTAGAGGCGTGATATGTTCCACGATATATCGAGACTGTGATGTTCGGTTTGGTGACGTGGAAATGAGTATGGATTTGATTCCATTGGACATGGGACATTTCGATCTGATCATCGGAATGGACTGGTTATCCAAGTGTGGGGCAAGTATTGATTGCGCTCATAAACGAGTAACATTCAAGAAACTTGTCGAGGATATTGAATTCAAAGGAGAAGGGGTTGTGACTCCCCCATGTTTTATATCAGTGGCGCGAGCCCGTCGACTTTTGCAAAAAGGTTGTCGTGGCTACTTATGTAGTGTGTCGATATTGGAAGTAGGTGAAAAGTCAGTGAAAGATATTCCAGTAGTGCGGGAATTTCCTGAGATGTTTCCCGAGGACTTGCCTGGTATTCCTGTTACAAGGGAGATAGACTTTGTTATAGATGTTGTACCTGGAACCCAACCCATATCTAAGGCACCGTATCGTATGGCTCCAGCAGAGTTGAAGGAGTTGAAAACTCAACTTCAGGAGTTATTGGATAAGGGGTTTATTCGATCTAGTTCATCTCCATGGGGCGCACCAGTACTATTTGTGAAAAAGAAAGATGGAACAATGCGGTTGTGTATTGACTATCGAGAATTAAATAAGGTCACTATCAAGAACAAGTATCCTTTACCTAGGATTGACGACCTGTTTGATCAGTTGCAAGGGGCGAAGATATTCTCGAAGATTGACTTGCGATCTGGTTATCATCAACTTAAGGTAAGACTAGAAGATATTGAGAAGACTGCGTTTCGAACTCGGTATGGACATTATGAGTTCTTGGTAATGCCGTTTGGAGTTACGAATGCACCCGCTGCATTTATGGATCTTATGAATCGAGTTTTTAAGGAGTACTTGGATGAGTTCGTCATTGTCTTTATTGATGATATTTTGATTTACTCGAGGGACGAACAACAGCATGAAGAGCATCTTCGAATAGTGCTACAAACATTGAAGGACCAAAAGTTGTATGCCAAATTCAAGAAGTGTGAATTTTGGCTAAAAAGTGTAGCGTTTTTGGGTCATGTTATCACTGAAGAGGGAATCGCAGTTGATAACCAGAAGATCGAGGCAGTTGTAAATTGGCCTAGACCGACGACGGTGACCGAGGTTAGGAGTTTTCTCGGGCTGGCTGGTTATTACCGAAGGTTTGTTCAAGACTTCTCCAAGATAGCAGTACCGTTAACTGAGTTGACAAGAAAAAGAGAGGCTTTTGTGTGGACAGTAGAAAGGGAGGATTGTTTCCAGGAATTGAAGAGAAAGCTAACGACGGCACCAATTCTTACTTTACCGGAGGGACTAGAAGGCTTTGCTATCTATAGTGATGCCTCACACCAAGGACTTGGGTGTGTTCTGATGCAGCATGGTAAAGTAGTAGCCTATGCGTCAAGACAACTTAAACCACATGAGAAGAACTATCCAACGCATGACTTAGAGTTGGCAGCTTTGGTATTCGCTTTGAAGATTTGGCGGCACTATTTGTATGGTGTGACGTGTGACGTTTACACTGATCATCAGAGTTTGAAGTACATTTATACTCAAAAGGATTTGAATTTGAGACAACGTAGGTGGTTGGAGTTAATGAAGGATTATGATATCAATATCCAGTATCATCCAGGGAAGGCAAATGTGGTAGCGGATGCATTAAGTCGAAAAACAAGAAGTGAGCTAAATGGCTTATTGGTGGAATGCCAATGGTTGACTAGAGAACAAGGCGGGATTTGTTCAATGGTAGTCGCTGAACCTGCCATTTTGGAAGAGATAAAAGTAAAGCAGTTGGAGGATCCCAAATTAAAGAAAATTTATGAACAGTCTTTGGTTAATGTTAACTCTGAATTTAGTATGGTGAACGGATTGTTCAAATTTCGAAATCGGATATGTATACCCAAAGATGAGGAACTTAAACAGAGAATTTTGGACGAAGGCCACAGAACAAGGTTGGCTATTCATCCCGGAATGATGAAAATGTACCAGGACTTAAAGAAAACCTATTGGTGGATGGGGATGAAGAGGGACGTTGTTGACTATGTTAGTCGTTGTCTTCAGTGTCAACAAGTCAAGGCTATACGACAGAAACCAGCAGGGTTACTTCAACCTTTGCCTATATCCAAGTGGAAATGGGAGGACATTACGATGGACTACGTTTTAGGATTTCCCCGGACAGTGAAAGGAAATAATTCAATTTGGGTGATCGTTGATCGTTTGACTAAGTCAGCGCACTTCTTGGCAATTAAAAATACTTATTCAATGGACCAGATGGCTAGTCTCTATGTGAAGGAGATTATAAGGTTACATGGTGCACCAGTTTCGATTACGTCAGATAGAGATACGAGGTTTGTCTCTAGATTTTGGCAATCGTTGCAAAAGGCTATGGGTACTAATTTGAATTTTAGTACAGCCTTCCATCCTCAGACGGACGGACAATCTGAGAGGACTATTCAAATACTAGAAGATCTGTTACGAGCTTGTGCACTAGAGTTTCAGGGAAGTTGGGAGGAACATCTACCGCTGGCAGAATTTACTTATAACAACAGTTTTCAGGCTAGTATCGGTATGGCACCATTCGAGGCTCTATACGGAAGGAAGTGTAGATCGCCGTCGTGTTGGACAACAATAGGAGAAGTGGAACTTACAGGACCTGAAATAGTACAAGAAACGACAGAAAATGTTAAGTTAATTCAGGACAGGCTTAAGGTAGCCCAAGATCGTCAGAAAAGTTATGCAGATGCAAACCGACGTGAACTTGAGTTTCAGGAGGGTGAATTAGTTTTCTTAAAGATTTCGCCAATGAAAGGAGTGGTACGGTTTGGGAAGAGAGGAAAACTTAATCCCCGATATATTGGACCATTTGAGATTGTTGAAAGGGTTGGTCCAGTAGCGTATCGGTTGACCTTGACACCTGAACTGGCCAATGTGCATGATGTTTTCCATGTATCCATGCTTAGAAAGTATGTATCGGATCCGAGTCATATACTAGAACAACCACTGATTGAATTAGAAAAGAATCTACGATATGAAGAACGACCGGTGCGAATTCTGGACACCCGTGTCAAACAGTTGAGAAATAAAGATATTCCATTAGTTAAAGTCTGGTGGGAAAATCAAATAACTGGAGAAGCCACATGGGAAAAGGAGACGGATATGCGTCAGAAATATCCGGAGTTATTCGATTAAGGTACGATCTTCGTAGAATTATTATTTTTGTTAGTATTGATCTTTTTACTAGTTAATTGTTCAGAATAACAACACCTAAGTTTGGCGGTCCAAACTTCTTAAGGTGGGGAGGATGTGAGACCCCGACCCGAAATAAAGAAAATAAAAAAAAATATATATATAATTGGTAAATTTGGAAATTCGGTCGAATTAATTCCGAAATATGTTAGAACGTGTTTTAATTCCGGAACTTGCTTGGGTGTGGTTAAAACACGGGTGATTTTAAAGAAATAATACTAATAAGGGAATTGTGTGTTTTGTAGAATTGGTATAAGTTAATACACCATATAAACATATTTGTTTCTTAAGGGGCTGGATATTTTGGACGTGGATAGAGGTAAGTTGGGGTTAGTCATCTTTAACTCCTTCTATTAGAATGACACCAAGGAGCTTGCAAAGTTACACCTCCTGCTATGGTTTTTGTGAGATATTTACCCTACCAAGCTGCTCAAACCTTCTGTATTTCTCCAATAGAATAACGGGGGATTAGCCAAAGGAAAACAGAGAAGCAAAAAATTGGAAGAAAGAGAAAAGGAGAGGAGAAGAAGAAGAAGAAAAGAGAAGAAGCCATTGAAGAGGTACTTGAACTTTGGGTATACTCCCTTGTTCTTCTTAGTTTAATGGTTTATATAGTAATATAACTATGAAATAAACCAGTCTAGACTTTAGATAGTGATTATGGAGGTATATAATGAAGAAAACAGAGGTGTTAATGGAAATATTAGAGAAAGCCATAGCTGAAATTGAGAGGAAACCCAGCTGCTATGCTAAGGTCCAAAATCCCGTTTAACACATTGATTTCTGGTAGTAGGGACTTCTTGCCTCTATGATATGTTTATGACTTGTTTTTGGTGGTGAGTGAGCTTGGTTGTTGATTTAAAGCTTGATAATGGAAGTTAGAAAATCTGTCAAGAATCTGGAAATTTCGCCCAGAATGTTTTATTACCGGTAGTAGGGTCTGTATTACCGGTAGTACTGTTGCTTTCCAGTTTACGGATTTTGGACAGTAGGTTTTACTACCGGTAGTAACGCTGGTATTACCGGTAGTAGTTGTGGTAATACTTGTGGTAATTCTGACAGTAGGTTTTACTACCGGTAGTTGTGTCTTTACTACCGGTAGTGCGGGGCACTGATGTGAACCTTTGCCTTCTACTACCGGTATTTGCGCATCCATTACCGGTAGTCTGGGATTTATTACCGATAAAATATTAGAATTTTTATTAATATCATTGACCGTTAAACATCGATATTAAATAAGATATCATTGATTTATTGTAGGAGTTTGGCAAGATAGTTAATTACTCAAACAAGACAGAAGGTGAGTTCAAATATGTCTTGTTACGTGTATAATTTTAAAAGCATGAAAGCATGAGATATTTTAATGTTATATGTTGTTTTAAGCATGAAAATGCCATGCTAGATCATATTGAATTGTTCATACTTAGACCATGCGTTAATTAAGAAAACATTGATTAATACGTGAAAAGTGGTTCAAACGGTACCCCGACCGCTAGGGGATTAGAATATAGCGAGAGGTGTGAAACAAGGTTGTTAACCACGGCCAATGTGGTTTATGGATGACGTCATTCCATGTATGCGATGATGCATAAGGGGGTAGCTCCCACCTACGAACAATTGGCAACCGTTACATTGAACTAAATGAGATAAGCTTGAACAAAGTCCTAGGCTTGACCTTTTGGACTATGCTGTTGATTATATTTATCAAGATCATTATGTTACGTGCATTGTGCATATGGATAACATGGCAAATACGTAGAACTTCATATTTGAATTCACACTAGCGATGTGCTAATGATGTTGTTAAACAACATACCAGGTTCTGAGGAGGCGAGCCATGGACAGTAGAGAGATAAAGGACTCTTGGTTGTATATATTGCATAGATAGTATGTTTAATTCTGTTTGACCGTTGGGATTTGTTCAGCCACCTGTTAGGCTGACATTTTTGAGGATGATGTTATAGGATGTCTGTATGCTTAGTTTAACACGTACACTTCCCTGGTGTTTGTTTTGAAGTTGTAATACACGTTTCCATTCACTCTGATTAGTTTGGCTTAGATTTTTGCGTGGCAGATTGGAGATCCTTAACTGTATTCGTTATAGGCCTTAACGGGATTAGCTCGTTGGCCGGTCACTAATCTATTCCAAATTGGAATGGGTCGTGACATATATACATGTATATAAGTACATATATATGTACATATATACATATATAATTATATAATTATACATATACATTATACATATACATATGTGTTATAACATACATATATATGTATATACATGTATAATGTATTATAATATATATACATCTACATATTTAATACATATTATACATATATATACATACTTGTAATATATTAATATATAATATATATAAGTATGTATACATATGTATACACTTATAAATATATATTTATTTATTTATATAAATAATACGTATATAATACTATATGATTATATATACGTATAATTATATAATTATACATATACATTATACATATGCATATGTATTATAATATATATGTATATACATATAATATACGTATTATATATTATACATAAAATATTTATTATATATTATACATATATACATATATATATTATAATATATCTAAGTGTATACATATATATACATACATATATATGTATTATATATTAGTATATTACAAGTATATATTATAATATATCTAAGTGTGTACATATATATATATACGTATATATATATTATATTAGTATATTACAAGTATATATATATACATATATTTATATATAATACTATATAATTATATAATTATACATATACATATATATGTATTATAATGTACATGTATATACATTATAACATAAACATATTTATTATGTATTATACATATATATATACATACTTGTAATATACTAATATATAATATATATATAAATATGTATGTGAAACCCCGATCCTTTTAATCAATTCAATTATTTTGAAAATTTAAAAGTTTAAGTTTATAATTATTAATTTTATGGAGTTTAAAAAAAAATGATTCTTTGGTATAAATTCAAATTTTAACAGAAAATATCGGTCATGTGATGATGTTCTTAATTTAACCGACGAGGGACACAAGAATTATGTCCGATCACTTGAGAATACCGAATTTGCAGTATTTTCGATCGCGTAGATATTTATATACATTAATTTTACGAGTTTTGTCCGCGATCAAGATTGATCAGATTTTGTACCGAACAGTCAAGACGGGACCGGGTAGGCCCCACCTATTTTCTCATGGCTAGGAATTGTAGGCCATCATTTTTTTCTTAAGCTTACTTATATTATACACTAAGATTTTAATCATGCATGCATAAAAAAAATTAAAAATTAAAAACACATGTATAATTGGTCAAGGCCAATGGAAACACATGCATTAGGAGACTTGGAGTGAGAGACTTGCTCCTCCATTATTCTTACACGGCAGAACACACTAAGCACACTAAGCACATGCAACCCTTTTGGTCTATAAATACACACACCTTACTAGCACACTCACACTTTGCATATTTGGGGTTCCTAGCAATTTAGAGAGAGAGAGAGAGAGAAGGAGTGGAGCTAAACTAGCAAGGGTGAGTTAGAGAAGGCTCGGGTTAGACTCGGGTCAGTCTCGGGACGTGTTCGGGATGCTCGAATCCGGAGCAAAACGCGACCGGAGGTACCGACTTTCTTTCGTTCTCTTTACGCACCTTGTGTTTAAATGCGTTTCATTTTTTTCTCGTTACGTTTCGGGTCGAGATTTTTGATGATATTTGTAGCTTAGACACCATACTACTCATGCATGTTCAAAAACGGGGTCGTTATGTTGAAAAATGAGAAGTTTTTGCCGTTTGAACGGAAAAAAAATACACTGCCCAGTTTTACCGGTAGTAAGCCTTACTAAATCACTTGGAGTTTTTATTCTACAACTTTTCTACGAAAAATACTTATTGGGGGTTGTAAACGACACATTTTAGCACGCATGCGTGTTGGACCCGGGGCTCGGAAGGCTCGGGAATGGGAGAAACTCGCTGTCAAACACAGCTGATTTTCAGCTGTTGAAACTCAGCTTCTGGACAGTTTACACTGTCCAGTTTTGGGCAGTCCGGGCAGCCCAAGGTTCGGGCAGCCCCTGCTCGGGCAGTCCTTGTTCGGGTCAGTTTGACACAACTTAGTAGAATTGGTTCGGGTTGATCTCGTACGAGCATTATTTGAGTCTCGAGACGAAAAATATTATTTTTACCGGTAACTTTCGTTTGAACCAAAATATTTTTAGACCCAACCCGAGACTAAGTGGTTGACCGAAACTCGTCACTTAACCCATAAAAACAGTACCTTAGCCGAACACTTAGAAAAAAATTAGACCACGTGACCCTTGGACACATCGAACGCCGTTTTGACACGAGTCTAATAAACCATCGGAATATGCAATGTTTTTTATAAATAAATAAATAAATAAATTAGATTACGATCATGCTAAATCCTTTGACCCTTATGCTAGATCCCGAAGTCGGTGACGCGTAGAGCAATACGAGAGTTTTCGGGCGAACGACTATCGAGGTGAGTTTTGTTAGGCCTTGTTTACCGATTTTAGGAAAAAAAATGTACATATTTATCTTTTTTGACAAAAATTCATCTATTTAGTATCCATGTTATTCGTATTGAAATCAATTAAACGAATATTGAGATATTTATCGAAATCATGAAAATTGCTCGAATTATGAAATTGGCATAAATGAGAAGTTGGCAAATTTGACATGTTTGGTAGAAATGTGGTTGATAAATAATATTTCCATGCTATTCGGATTTACTTTTATAGATTATCGAGAAAATTATCGATTAAATGTTCATACGGTGCCCCGACCGCCAGGGGATAAGAAATATGGCGAGGTGAATGAAATAAGGTGAAAGGATCGACGACCGATAGATCCGCCGGGTGACGTCATGCCGATTTTATATCTGATAGGGTAGCTCCCTATATTCGGTGACCGTTGAACAAAATAACTGAATATTATTCTAAATGGAATTTGTTCCTAGAAGTGAAAATTCACTTGGAATCTGAAATGAGAAGTTTGACTTCAGAAAAAGAATTACGATTCTTTATAAATGTGATGGATCACTTGGCATAATTGTGAACTATAAATTATTTTAAATTGCACGTATACGAGAAAAGTCATTTTCTGCCTGAAATTCGATAAGCATTGTTATAACGAAATTCACACTAGCCTAGTGCTTAAGAGTTGTTGTTGATTACAACTACAGGTGCTTCTGAAGTCGAGGACGCTGCGTGATTTTGTGTATCTTCGTCAAGTTATTAGATTTTCATGTTGTTAGTAATGTACTCTTTATTTCAGACTTATGTTTTTGTACTTTTTTGATACCTGGCCGAGCCGCCTGTGGCCGAGCCAAGGATTCTACTATGGATGATGTAATAGTTAATTTATCACTAGCACTTCGGGAGTATTTTTAATGTTATTCCGCATTTTTTTTATATCGCACTCTGATATTATGGAAATCCCTAAACCAGTTTTATAAATTGAGGCCTTGATGGATTAAACCCCATCGGCCGGTCGCGACCATGTGTTTTTGAGACGGGTCGTGACAATGTATATATATGTATACACTTAGATATATTAAGTATATATATATGTATATGTGTGTGTGTGTGTGATATGTATATAAGTGTGTGTATATATACATGTATATAAGTACATATACACAAATATGTATAAATATACATACATATGTATATGTATATACATATATGTATATAATTATACATATATATTATGTGTATATACATATATGTATAATTATATACATATATTATACATATATGTATATGTATATAAGTATGTACTTATAAGTATATATATTATACATATTATATAAATATATATATATATATATATAAATAAATATATAATATGCGAATATATAATTATATATATGTCTAGTGTATATATATATGTATATATATATGCATATATATATATATATATATATATATACACACACATAGTTGGTTTTTGAAAATAATGAAAACTGTTTTTGAAATAAATGAAAGCTCACTTTTCATACTTTCACTTTTTTTGAAAATAATGAAAACTGTTTTCAATTTTTTGAAAGTAAAATATTAACCAAACATATTTTTTTCTCAAAAAATTGAAAATTCAGGAAATAAAAACAGAAAACAGGAAAAGGAATGGTTACCAAACATAGCCTAAGTGTAGAAAAGTTGCTCAAATGAGTAATAAAACTCAATAGAAAAGAATACCCAAAAACCAACCTAGAGAAAATATGTGTGCTTAACAAGATATATATAAACAGTGTAAATGATAAGGAATAAACTGTAAAGTGAAATACGGATGATAAACACATTGGTGTGTTATGAATTTGTTCTTTTTTTTTAAGTTTTTAGAAATTCCACCAAGTAATTCCGTTTCCTACCCAATTATCTAACATAGGACACTCAGTTGATATTAACTAGTCCTTACTTACCCAGGGTCCATAGTCCGAGGTTATGTACCCGACTTAAATATTGACCTGGCAAGGAAAAAATCTTCTATTGTTCACTCAGGTCAATAACTATCCCACCCTAACTAGATCCGACCGAACGTGACTTCACCAGGTCAGGTATCAACGAATCTTAGCTGCTTCCCTTTAATCGGTTCAAGAAACGCCCAAGACGTAAGGACCCGAAAAATTTGAGTAAAAAAAAAAAATTAATTATTTGAAAGTTTATTTTGGATAAATACACTTAATTAGTTGTGTTATGTATCGAATTATAGCCATAGGACCCGAACCCGGGGTCCCTTGTTTTATTTCTTGCGCGTGTCCTTCTTTGGTTATTTACATGGGTGCCCTTGTGGGGGTTAAAAATCAGATTTGGTGGCTTGGGGAGGGAGAACTCCCATTTTCCCCAAATCCCCTTCCTCTCTCCAACCTTGCTCCTCCTTCTCTCTACAAACCCCACCCCTTTCTCTTCACCATTGCCAAATTTCTTGGAGATATCGGAGCTTTGCATTGTGCTTGACAAGGAACCGAAGCCGGATCGTGAATTGAAGCTCGGGAGGCGCGGGTTTGAGCTTGGAGCACCAACCGAGCTAGGGCTTCACTCTTTGGACCAAATCATCCTCCTTGGAGCTTGAGGTAGGGATTTCTACCTTGTATTATGTGTTTGTGAAGTGTTTTGGTACCTATTTCGTAGTTAGTTTGCTGTTTTGGTGTGATTTGGTCAATTGGAGAAATCTGCGATCGCGCAGTTTTTCTGCAGATCGCGTCGGGGCGTCCGGACGAGAACCCTGGGCGTCCGGACGGCTGGCCCAGGAAATCGAACAGAGAGATAGTAGAATTGGCGTCCGGACGGGAGTGACCGGCGTCCGGACGGAGACGGCCCGGCGTCCGGACGGGACCGGGCGGCCGTGCCTTTTTGTTTTCTGATTTCTTTTCTGTTACGTATTATGCCGTGAAACGTCGTTAATTGGTAGTTCGACTTGAATATGGACTGTTGGGAATTGTTATGTATGATTGAGGTGAATGAACGTGATACGGATTCAATTGACTTAACATGAGTTGTTGGCGAATGATAAATGTAATACTAGCCTCCGTCGGGAGTGGTGCTAGGAAAACTACGAGACTAGCTCCCGGTTGGGAATGTGCTAGGAAAACGCCATGAATTGGCATTGGCTAGCCTCCTTTGGGAGATGTGCTAGGATACACATATGAATATGGTTTGGCACGGCTTGGTGCATTGTCTAGCCTCCGTTGGGAGAAGTGCTAGGGCATGATTGTCTAGCCTCCGTTGGGAGAAGTGCTAGGGTATAAACTATCTTGAACGCCATGAATCGGCATTGGCTAGCCTCCGTTGGGAGAAGTGTTAGGATATATGTATGACCATTGTTTGGGCACGACTTGGTGCATTGTCTAGCCTCCGTTGGGAGAAGTGCTAGGGCATGACCTATCTTGCCTTTGTGGGATTGTAGTTGATTGATATTGGATGTGGATGCCGAGATAATCGCAAGGTGTTGTTGTGTGTATTGACAAACCGTGGATTATGATTCGGGTTGTAGTGCATGACTTATGAAAGTGTTACATTGCTATACTATGCTCATCTGTGCATGCCATGCACCTCACATGCATATAATCTTAGCATAGATTTTCCCACTGGGCTCGTAGTTCAATCGCTTGTACATCACGTCAAGTTTATGGGTTTGGGCTAGTGTGCACAATTAGAGAGAGTGTCGAATGACATTTGTTCGGTATAACTTATGATTTGAGGAAATTAAGTAAAGGTCCTTGAGGGATTGGAAGAATTCTATAACATCTTGAGGATGGTTGGGTTGAGTCGGGAGTCGGGTAAGGACGATGTTTTGACCTACGAGATGAAAGTTATGTTAGAGCTTTACCTACCCTTAGGCCGAGGCTTTGCTTGCGAAGTACCGTATCATTGACTGTGGGTTGAGGCGGGTTGTGAGATGTTCATGGGGTAGGTTCTTCTTCCTTGAGTTTATACCCTTTGTTATCATTTCTAAGAGGTGATCCACTATGTCTTGGTGTTGTGAAGAGTTCCTTGGTTTCGTGGAAGAATGATAGACTTGGACTTGACGTAATTATTGTGCCGCGAGGAGTTTGGGGTTAACGTGTGAGTTATTGGCCCTGACATATGAGATACTTTGTCTAGCCTTTCCGATTCCTGGAAGCATGGTAACCCTAGCTTGCCTTGAGACTTTAAGATGAGTGTAGTTTGGAGTGGAGTACGGTTTGATACCCCGGCATGTTGAGATGCCTCGTCTGTTATGATTGACCCGCGTATGTGAGTTCAGGATGAGTTCTAAAGGAGCGACTTGATTGTGAAACGTGTTATGAGGATTCGGTTTGAAAGTGATGTTAGTTTATCGGAGAATGACGTGTGGTGCACGGTTGCTATTACATGCTTTGTCGTTCATTTTTCTTTATTGCTAGAACGGATATTCGTGCTGATATCGTAGAGTGTTATGTCCTTTAAATTGCTGAACTGCATGAGATTGATAGACCGTTCTTGTGTGACCTTGGACATTGGATGGTAAAGTATGAATGAAAGGAACTAAATGAGGAATGTGTACTATCTTTGACTAGCCTCGGGAGGGAGATGTGCTAGGTGAATCTTTATAGTTTCTAGTCTCCGGTGGGAGATGTGCTAGGTGAATCTTTATAGTTTCTAGTCTCCGGTGGGAGATGTGCTAGGTGAATCTGTATAGTTCTAATCCCGGCAGGAGATGTGTTTGGTAAATCTTAATATTGTTTGGCTTCTATTCGGATACGTGCTAGTCATCTTTCGATGCTTCCTAGCTGACGTGGGGTGAAGTGCTAGTTGGAGAGATAATCTTTGAGTCGTTATGAGCAGTGAGAGTTGAGTAGTGTGAAATACTTAGCACGAGAACGTCCTGAGTTTATGAAAGGAATGGATGATAAGATTTTAATGACGAGATCTGAAAGTCTTGGGTGGATATTGAGTGGAGCAATAGATGGGTTGATGAGGAAATGTGTGGATAGGTTGTACATGCATAATTTAAGATAAAATGAGTAAGTTCATACTTATGTGATTATTGAGTATTGAGTGGCATGCCATTTCATTTCATATGTTCATAATATTTGTGTAGATTTTCCTATTGGGCTGTGTAGCTCA
The DNA here is from genome assembly GCA_019985065.2 of Arctostaphylos glauca. NCBI lineage: Eukaryota > Viridiplantae > Streptophyta > Magnoliopsida > Ericales > Ericaceae > Arctostaphylos > Arctostaphylos glauca. The sequence goes on along the minus strand of JAHSPW020000011.1, from coordinate 18,451,223 downwards.
ATCCCTCCATCTTTCAGGTACCGTAGCAGAAGAGTAGCATGGAGTGCTTGGCATGGCATCTTTTGAGTAGACTAGTGGAAGGAGTTATCACACATCTGCATGGACTTATATTTTGGGTAGATGCAATATAACTTCCATATGTATTTTGTTAACACAAGTGAGACTTCTAATCTTTTGAAAATCATGATTATGTAACTTGGGTCGGTAGTGCCCCTTAACTTTGAAATGGAAATTGATGGAAGTATGAGTATTATTTGTGATTTTGATTATATGAAAATTCGGGGCGTGACACACTGGTCATCACTCCCTCGGGATTCAGAGCTGCCTCGCAAACGTCTTAGAAGTCACCCTTAACCATCTCCAACAACTCTTAATTGGAGTCCTTTCAACATATCTACAAAATCAAACACAGAACGACGCTAAAAAATAATCTTGCCACGACGGGCTTTCCAAATCGTTTACACAATTTAGTTCCGTTACGAACACCTATGTGTCACTACATATTTCACTTCTTATAATGCCTACTCGACACTCTCCGCTGTGTTATCCGAGTGTCATTCGAACCGGTGTCCCTAACGTTCATACTAGATTTTTCCAAAATTACAATTAAGTCATTTCTACTGAAAATCAAGCAACATAACGACTGTAAGTTTGAATACTCCCTCCGTCCCAAATTGATAGTCCCTCTTTGGAATTCTAACTTTTTAGGGGAACATAATCATTGCTGCAAATTTTTTTTTTTCAAATATACCATTGATTTGATTGATGTGCACAGTACAAATTTTATTTAAACAAAGGGGCAAAAATGAAATTTAACCAAATTTCAATTATTATTTTCAGAAAGTGGACTTTCATTTTGGGACGTCCCAAATTGGAATAATGAACTGTGAAAATGGGACGGAGGGAATATCTATTAAAATCCAGAGTCTCAACAACAACACAAATAGCCCAACGACATAACAACATTACATAATCTAATTCTCAACATAATGACATTATTAGAGTACGAGTGTATGCATCTGCATAGTCATGTACATGGGGTACGTGTGATATTTCATGCGTTTGGATAGAGGTTGACCGCCTATAGTCGACTGATCGACCGCTCCAAATTCATGTTCTGAACAAATAAGAAATACATTTTACTCTCCCAAATCTAAAGTCCCTTAGAAATTCATAAAGCCACAAAAATTGAATTTAATATCATATCCTTCCCTTATATATATATATATATATATATATATATATATATATATATATATATATATATAATATCAATTTCCTTAGATTAAGCAATTTTTCCACAAAACATCAGACAATGAGTGAACATAATTTCCATCAGAAAGACTCTTTCCCTAACGTAGGGTAAAAAAATAAGCATTCTTAATGTTGGTAGGATATGACCAATTTTGCTATTCTAATTATTTAGACATTATGTTATAAAATACAATCTCTCATTATAGCACTAACCAATCTCAAACATGAGATATGGCCAATTTTGTATACAATTAAATATCCCATTTTCCAATTAACAATTGTCAAGGAAAAGGACAAATTTACTATCCATGGAGTATCTATCCCCAAAATTAAGACCAACCCACTTTTAATTTCCCTAACCTCAAAACCAATTGTGCCGAGTTTTCGCGCGGTACATTAGACAGATTGAATTTCATACAATAACAGTGGGTTAGCAATAAAAGGAGAAAATTCTACAACAACAATGAATTAGATAGGAAACTCTACAATTTTTTATTAAGGTTAAAGGTTATAGATTCCACTGGGTTTTACCTACGCGATTCGTTCTTAAAGCATGAAAACGAGAGGTTTGAAGGTTGATGTCTTACAAAAATAACAATACATAATCTAAGATTGGAGAAAAAATTCCCTACAAGATGCATCCGAAACATATCAATACATAAATTAGGAAGACTGTTAGAACATAAACATAATCTAAAGGGTGCTAGGTAAATCCTCTGAAATTATATATATATATATATATATATATATATATAAGTGAAGAACATGACCAATTCTTTTTCCCATGAAACAAACGATACATGGATCTAAGGGTGCTAGGTATAGAATCCTGCGAAATTACGTAATCAAGGGTTGTTCGTACGATTTTCTACATAACCTAAGGGTTAGAGTTAAAATCCCCTACCTCGAACGTGCGATTGCTGAAGAAGGAAAATGACTGGACAAGGAACTTGGAAGAAATTGGCTTATTAGTGACTTTCCCATCTCTCAAGCACCTCCTTTCTCTCCCTCAGTCTTTGGTTTCCCTCACAAGTACAGATGCTAAAATGGCGTGGAAAACAAAGGGTGAAAGGATGGCTTACATAGCTTCCAAAACTTAAAATCCACATTAAAACTCTTAAATTCCCCCATCAAATGCCCATGATAGCCAATAAAAATTATTATGTGTACAAATATTAACTGACCTAGAATCTTAATGGTTTTGAAGAGAAATAAAGATAGGGAAAATGTTTCGACGAGTCTCGCTCCACAACAACGCTTCATCTCAACTTTTGATTATAAAATTATATGCACAGTGGCTAGATTAATGATTAAACCTAAAATACTTGTTTAAACAAAATAAATAAATAAATAAATATTTTAATATTTTAATTTTTTTAATACATTAAGAAATGTCAAGTTATTACATTTTTAAAATTTTTGGGTCGTTACAGGTCTTGGACTCCACATCTCTGTCGTATTAGAACCTATCTCGAGTTAGTGAGATTCTGTCTTATCCTTAACACATGATTGTCATTCACCTTCCTCAAGTTGGCAAAATGTGAACCGCCTTTCAAGTCGGTTGTACTTACTTCGGTCTCGGCATCATACATGTGCATAAGAGCACCCTATTGTTGAGTTAGATTATTAATTAATTACTTAAAGAAAAAACTTAATAATTTGTATTTAAGTATTACCTTCTTCAATTACCCTTAGCTTTATCTGCTCTTTGTCAATCTAACGGTCCAACTTGTGGGGCAAATAATGTTGATCTGATTGTGTCCAAATTACCTCTAAATAGTTGGGCGACCCCATTCTATCCTAGAGTAGTGTTAGCATTTTCGGTTTTAGCATTTGCGGTGTCACTTGCACTATAATAGAGTTTCAGGTGTCGGGATTTCTGGCGTTAGGCCACTCAATAAATAATTTATTGCATATGCTTTGCATGTTTATATATCCTATGTACTACTAGAATGTATAAAATATGTCAAAGCTTGCTCGTGCTAACATGTGCAACACATCCTCCCATTCTAGGACTGCTGACTACTTAACTCTAATGTGTCAACGTCCTTTGAGTCTTCTTCTGAATTCTTGTTAAGGTAATTATCAGCCTGACTAGTGGATGCAAAGTTAGGTCGTGTAGTGTGACTTGGAACCCTTAGATGAGCAGGGTTGGAAAGAAACGTATGATTGGCCAGGGCTTTTGCCTGTAGGCGGATATAGGCTGATTCATTTTGTCATGGTTGAAAGGTGTGCTTCTACTCTCAGTATGGTTTTGCAACATCATCACACCAATATTCTTTTCTCATGCATCAGATGGTATGCAAAGTCTTTTTTAACTTTCTTGATGACGTGTATGACGCCTTCCTTGACTCTGTACTTCAGTAGGTATTCAAAACGATGCAAATATTGCCATAGTTGATCTACGAGTCAAAGTTAAATTCTAATGGGGACATCCTACATTGAAAGTATAAACTTTAGTGAATAATAGTTTTGACAATACTTAGTAAAAATTGTTAGTTTTGATGAAAACAATAGATGGTAATAAATTCGCCATCATCAACTCAAGTTGCGTCCTCAGAACCTGATACTGCCCAATAACACAAGATAGAGAGGTGACGAACTTAAAACTCTTATACTATTTTGCAACGCCTCAATTTTAGAGACTTTATTATTAATTTTTTAATTTCAAAATATTTATCATTTTATAAAGAAAGAAGAAAAAGTACAAGTTTTGTTTGGTACATCCTCCAAGATATGAATTTAAACCTAACAACGGTGAGATACATTTCAAAATGCTATATAAAAAGTAAAACTATAGAGTATCTATCCTATGTAACTAAGGCTCAAAGAAGTCTTCGTCTACGGCGTTGTTGTCGACCAAATATATCGAATTTGCTCCATCGTCTTTGGCATTTAGCGTGAAAGGCCAATGGCAAGGAAATATGCACTATGAACTATGAGGCTCGATAAGTTACCATACATTAGTCCATTTTTTTTTAATGCTTATGACAATTATGATAATATGAAAAATGATACGATACGTGCAATATATACGAAAGCTGTAACACGTCACTATGAGAGTAAAAGTAAATTAAAGCGACATAAAATTCAATAGTGAATCCTCAAGTGTTATCAAATCCTTAGATGTTATACAAGTCTTCCACTTTCAAATCATACACCACCAACAATTACCACATGCCATTTCATTCCAAAGTTTTCTTATTTATGGTGCTCTTATCTGATAACGATTCGGACCACGATGCTAACTGTGTTCCTGACCACTAATGTTCTTGACCATTATGCTGCCGTCCATTATGTCTCCAAGCGTTATGTCTCCAAGCGTTATATTTTTCGAACAACGTGCCGACACCATGGTAGTTTCTAAACTTTACTTCTACAATGGCTAGACTTTATTGAAAAAGACATGATATGGTTAAAGAATATAACACGGGTCATACATAACTTGGCCAAATGCATGACAACCTCTAAATCATAATTGTGCTTAAAATGCAACTCGACTAAAGATATCTCATGCTTCAAGCCATAGCTCATCTAAAGTCTAATCATAGCTAACGACGGTCATAAAATATTCTCACAGATAATATACAATCAGAAACAATTTCAATTCCAACAAAAATTCTTAAAGTTCGGGTATTCACATAATACCCTAAGTTTCTGAAGTTCAACTAATGTTCTAATCCCAATGTCCATATTTGTATTGTGAATGATTTGCGTAAATTGAATATATAATAACATGGCATGGTAAAATAATATTCATGTGAGAAAAGACAAAGCACAAATAACTTAAATTGGGCTAAATGATTAGGGTGATGATCAGGATGACTGAGGACAGAAAAATGATTAGGTGTGCTGAGGTTCAATTGGTACATATATGTATACACATAACACACTCACACACACACACACACACGACACATATATCATGTATGTTACACCTTCAATTTAATAATTGATCATTCACAAAATTTTCACGAACTCACCAAAATCTTCCAAAATATTCATTCATATTGGGTAAAGTTGTTCAATTTGATCATTAGTACAACAAAGGGCTCCTAATGACCATTTACATTGAATCAAAGTATCAAAATATTACATCAAGATAGAGTTTTTGAATAAAAAATGGAGTTACAGTACATATTTTTAAAAGTGATGTACAAAAGATATTAAGTAACTGTAGCAATGTAATTCTCAAAAGTCACGCAACGGGTCAAGCACTCCATACCTAATCCATGCTAAGTGTCTGAAACTACACCCGAAAGTAAAGACGGGATGAGCCAACAAGCCCAATAGAGAAATCTATGCTAATCTTATATGATATTGAAATGATAAGACATGTTAGATGAATATCAATATATAATACTGAGGAAACAATAAATAAACACGTAAAGGAGCACTAACACTACTAGAAATTACACATTTTGTGACTAGTTTTCGTGACCAAATGAGTTTTGGTCACGGAAAAGTATACAATTTGTGACCTAATTTTTTTTAGTCACCAAATATGGACTCATTAGTGACCAAACTTTTTGTAGTCACCAATGACAGGCATTTTGAGTGACTAAATATTGTTTGGTCACGAAAGAATATACAAATAGTTTTGGGGACTAGTATTTGGTCACTAATAGTATACTTTCAGAGACTAGTTATTGTTGGTCACCAAAAATATGTTAAAAAGTGCGCCAAATTTTGAGTGAGGTTCAATACATTTAGTGACTACTTGTTTAGTCATAAAAATAATTCATGCTAGAATTACACTTTTGGTGATCATGTTTCGTGACCAACCACGTTTTGGTCACGAAAAATGAAAATAATTGGTGACCAAATTGTATTTACTCACCAAATACAGGATATTTAGTGATTATAAATTTTGTTGGTCATAGAAGATTTGGCTCATCAGAATGCAATAGGCATGATCCAATCACGCATTATATGAGATCCAATAATCTCTATTTTTGGTGACCTTAAATAAATCAGCGAGACGTGAAGTATTAACGGTTTAGATCGACCATTGTCAAAATTGAGTTGGCACTACAAGAAAAAACATCAACGGTGACACCCTTAGAATACAACTTGTCACTAAATATAACAAATAGTGACAAGGCCGTCTGACCTTGTCACCAAAGATGTTGAGTTCTGCGCGACAAATGAAAGCAATTTATGGTGACAATATTTTGATTTTAATGACAAGTTTTGATGTCACAGAATATTTAATTTTTGGTGACAATGACGTTTTGTCACTAATTATCTCAATTTAGGTGCAAGTAGAAATTTTTTTTTTTGGTGGTCATTGAAATTTTGAGGTTGTCACTGAATAAATGGCACCAAAATTTGGAGGGAAGAAAAGGTTAAGTATTAGTGACTAATTTTTTGTCTCAGATGAAATACTTTTGGAGACCACAAAATTGTTAGTCACAGAAAGTGTCTAATTTGCCCCCAAATTTTGAGATGAAAATTTGTACGTGGGAGTCAAAAATATTTGGGGACTAAAGCAATAGTCACGGAAAGTGTGAGACCTCTCAAATGAAATACTTTTGGAGACCACTTAATTGTTAGTCACGGAAAGTGTCTAATTTGCCCCCAAATTTTGAGATGAAAATTTGTACGCGGGAGTCAAAAACATTCGGGGACTAAATCAATAGTCACAGAAAGTGTGAGACCTCTCGGATAAAATACTTTTAGAGACCACTTAATTGTTGGCCACGGAAAGTGTCTAATTGGCCACTTAATAGTCTACTTTATAATATATGTATATATATGTAAGAATGTATGCATATATATTATAGAGTATTTATAGTTGTAGGGTGTATACAGATTGCATGTACTCTCTCTATATATATATGTGACACACACACACACACATATATATATATACATACATATACTATTTGTATTTATATATACGGATATATATGTATGTATGTATATGTACATGTGTGTGTGTTATATATATTATATATATGTATGTATATATATGTTATATATATTCGTATATCTGTGTGTGTGTGTATCTGTATATTCGTACGAATATACAGATACACACACACACACACATATATACGTATATGTATGTATGTATTCGAATATACATATATTATATGTACTCCGTATATGAATATACAGTTATATATACACATACATGTATATATACGTGTATACTATATATATGTACACAGATATACATACATTATATATAGTAATATATGAATATATATAATATACATTATAGTATATATATATATATATATATATATATGAATATTGTATGTATACATATATATACATATACCGTATATAGTATGTAATATACATATATTGTATTTGTAGATATATATTACATATAGTATACGATTATATAGATATATTCATATATATACTATTTGTATATACGAATATACATATATTATATATACTCCGTATATGAATATACAGTTATATATACACATACGTGTATATATACGTGCATACTATATATATGCACACAGACATACATACATTATATATAGTAATATATGAGTATATATAATATACATTATAGTATGTAATATATGAATATTGTATGTATACATATAATACATATACCGTATATAGTATAGGAATATACATATATTGTATTTGTAGATATATTATATATAGTGTATATAGGAATATATACTATTTGTATATACGAATATATATATGTATACATAGTTTGTGAGTTCATTTGATATAATAAATATTTTTATTTTCATTACTAAACATAAGTGTGTAAGTGGCCTAGTGGATAGGTGTTCGGTTATTATGGAAGAGGTGGTGAGTTCGAATCTTGGTAGTGATATATTGTTAGGGTATATATTATCATGATTCTGGTACAGTAAGTGCCACGTAGATGTAAGAGGTCCTATGTGGCAATGTATGTGAAATTTTTTGCTTATGTCAGCGCCACGTGGATGTTATAATTGGCGACTAAATTTTTTAGTCGGCAAATGCTTTTGGCGACTAAGTAGTGGACTATTGGCGACTAAACATGTAGTCGGGAATTGTGTTTTTTCTTGTAGTGAATTTGGTCACCGAAAAAATAGTCTTTATTGACTAGACATTTTTTGTGATCAGCTTAGTTCGTCACTATATGATAGCAATAGTGATCACTGTTTGGTCACTAAACAAAATATTTTTAGTGACTAAACATTTTTCGTGATTAAATTAATTGGTCACTATAAGACACAAACAGTGACCACTGTGGTCACTGGAAAAAACATTCAGTGACGACCAATTATAAGTGACAAATCGATTTGGTCACGGAAACGCACCTTCAGTCCCCACGGTTTAGTCACTAAATTTTATGCTTTTGTGACCAACAAATTGGTGGTCACAAATATCTTTTTGTGACTAGGGTTAGGTGACTAAAATACTTTTGGTCACGATTGACTTTTGGTGACTATATACGACCTTTTAGTGACCAAATGCTTAGTCACAAAATGTGTAATTTCAAGTAGTGTAAGGATACACCAAATCATCTCTAAGCATTAGTAAGTTCAACACAACTTACATCATCACATTTCATTCCTCGAACATTCAAGCAATAAGTTCGGGTTGCATTTGCAGTTTAGCATGCCTAGCATTCCCATTGGATTCTAGTTCATTCCTCCTAGCATTCCCCTCGAGAAGTCTAATTCAAGGACTCCCTAGCATTTTTGTAGGACTCTAGTTCAATTACCTTAGCATTTCCCTGAAGGAGTCTAGTCTGCACATCGCGTTTATTCGAATGCCCACGAATGCTACAGGTTATAAATCAATCTCATTTATTGATTAAACATTCATGAAGTTCACATGCCATAAGATCATCAAGTTATTATTTGTAACGTATCACAGAATTCCATTGAACCATAAACATATGGTCATGCCTCAAATCCATGTTTCAACATTAAATCTTCCATTTAGGACATCAGGACGAGGGACAAGAACATCGGATGAAATCATAGAAAACAGGAAAAGTCCATAGCAAGGTCATTCGGATGAAGGATAGGATCATCGAGATGAATTATCTATCAAGGAAAAATCAACAAATTCCAGAGGCAATTTCCATCTGGGAGGAGAAGCAAATCATCTGGATGGTGCTAAAGTCTTATGCGGATGAATCATGAATGAGACAGAGCCTAAAGTCATCTGGATGAAGAAAAAAGGAATCTGAATGATCCAATCTTTCAAATCAATATCCTGAACCAACACAACAGGGCATCCGGATGAAGAAAAAGTTCATTCGGATAATCTGGCAATTTTAGAAACCTTCTATGACAACAATGAGGTTCAAGGGTCTCCAAGGCTAGGTCAATAAGGCAATACAAGTTCAAATAACTCCATATACACATCATGTATGTTGGAAAAATAATTTGAAAAAACATAGTTTGAGCTAAAATAAAAATAGGTCCCACATGCTTTTATGTGTGGATCCAAGTGACAATGTGTTTACATATATATGGAGCTTAAGATTATGTATTTCGTTGGGCAAAATCATTTATATGAGAATTGAAAATTGAATCCAAAGTAGGCTCCAAACATTGATAATTTTGAGTGAAAATCATGTTAGTCCCACATAGAAAAAATATGAAACTTTCAAGTGGCTTACATAGCTTGACATTAATTAAGAGTTCGGGTCCTAAGGGCACCCCATTTTTGTGGATAGAGAAAGACTTGGGTAGCATGAATTTTGGTCCAAATTACCACACCCGCGTGTGCCGCCGCCGCCATCTGTCTGTTCAACCGGTCGGTCGTGTTAGATAATATACTTTTTATTGGAAATTTATTAAATTAAATAAAATAAATAAATAATTTAATTTAATTTTCTTTTAGAATTTTATTTATTGGATCCGGTTAACCCATTTCGGAGGCCCGCGTGACCCGACAAGAAATTGAAGTTGGTCTTGGGTGGTTCAGAACTGTTTGAAGGCCCAACGATTGAGACCCTCTGCCGAACCAACGTGACTAAACGAATCGGTTTTTCTTAGCGAACCGATGCACCTTTTACTTGTTTGAGCCTAATCTGTGCAACTCTTGGGCTGAGTTTTACCTCTTGACTGTCTGTAAATAAAGGCCATTCCATTCCATGATTTCGCACTTAATAATCAGACCCAAACTCCTGCATTACATAGCATCTTGACACATAATTTTCAGTTCTTTGAGAAAGAGTCCAGTACACAAGTTTAGTTCGACAGACTTGTAGTTTGTAGTGTTGCTACTACAAGGTTAATCATTGCATCTTGAGAGACAGACACCACTGTATCTCGTAGCACCATAGCAAGGGTGTATTTTGTCTTAAAAATATTGTATACAATACAAATCTCGATCAGTAAGTATTTGTATTCTACCGGTACGTCCATCAATCACTTGGTCACTGGAATTCGTTCGCAAATCAAGTAAGTTTCCGTCTTGTTATTTTTTATTGTTTCTGTCTTTCTTATTCATAATAGATTACTAATAGCCTGCTTAACAATATACTCATAAGAGAAGTTAGAAATTCCTACCTCGAAGTTGTATTGAAGGATTTACATTTCAAAATGCAAGCCCTAGTTCCCAATCTTGAGATATCTACAATTCATCTTCTCCAAGCAACAAGCACCCAATCCTCACTGAGAATGAGGAAAAGAGAGAGGATCTTGAAATACATAGTGGCTTGGCCGAAATTTTGGATGGAGGCTAGAGAGAGTGAGAGCAACGTGAGAGAGAGAGAGAGAGAGAGAGAGAGAGAGAGAGAGGTGAGATGTGGGTTTCTAAAAGATCAAAATCTGAGATATTATAAGAAATCAAATCCACAAATTACACTCACACCCCAAACATTGCTAACATGTTATAAACAAATTCCAAACTCACCTTTTATTACATTTGACCTCAATTTACTACATAAGCATAATTACATTTCTCAATAAAATACTCCGAACATTATTATTTAAAACAAAAAATTTCTGGATCTCTACAATGTATACCCTAGTATGCATGTATGTATATGTTACATGATGTATATACGTATAAAAAAGTATACGATGTAATAAGATTTAATTACACAAAATTAATTATGTTATTCAAAATTTTAATTAAATATGCAAATTTACATTTCTTATTGATTTAAATATTTTGGATCCTTACACAATCATAATTTGAAGAAGGCTTCTTATTAGTTAATTGGCTATTTGAAAAAGATGTATTTCGATTCATTTATTTAGAAAGGTTCATTAATTTTCTTTAAGAGTCCTTCTCTTTTTCTTCCTACATCAATTTTTTTCTTAATTTTTCGCAATCCTTCATAAGTATTTTCAATTTATATTGGTTGTAGTATTAATTAACTGGATCCTCATATTTGCATAAGAAGTATTGCAAAATGTGACCATTAGGCCTCAAGACTATTGTTTTAAGTAATTTTTTTTAATGTTATTTACTTACACCAAATAGAGAAAAATTATTAGATGCATTGAGACTTCAAGAAATGACGAATTTTATTAAAGATTTTCATAAGTCTCATCGAGAATAAGATTTTGGAACAATGCTTCTTTCTCATGGTAGATACAGAATTATATGTATCGTTGTCATATCTTATTTAGAAGGAATATCCGAGGTCGGTGCATGTCGGTACCATGATAAAGTGGTACGCTATGTTGCGAAGCGCTTTTAGGCATAGACTTATCCGCTAGTTATGTTACATTATAGTTCATGACACATTTATTCATTTACACTTTGCCCCCTTTACCCATCACTCTTTTTCACCTTACTCCCTTGAAGGCTTTCGGGCTACAATTTACCCCCTTAAACTACTGAAAATGTGAGAAGCCCATACGACATTGACTGAAGTGAGGCAAGGTCGGTATTGCCCTTTGATGTTTCTAGTGTTAAGCAAAATACCCAAACAATCGATCAACCTCCATATTTTTTTAAATCACATGGTGTATGGATTAAGTCAGTTCATAATAATAATTTATTTATTTAATTTGTATTGTTTTAGATTTTAATTGTTTTAATATATTTTAACAAAAGAATTCTTGATAATGACTATAAAAGTTAAAAAATTCACTAAAATAAAAAAATATTACTAACTTTAGTACTTTTAGCATTATTTTATCTTACACTTTTTTTAGATTTAATTAATATCTTATATTTTTTTATTTCTTCCATCTAGCGAAATGACTAAGCTTAAAAAAAAAAAATTTTTTTTTACTAATTTTATATTTTTAAGGAGTCTAGTCCTCACTAACGCTGGAAGCATGTCCTTGATTCATCCGTAATTGCTTTACACCAAGTTTTTTAACTCATTAATTGTAGAACGTTTACAGATCGAGGATTTGTTTTTTCTAAAAGAAAACCAATAAGCTGATTTTTTTTATATTATTGAGGTCATGGATCATGGATGACACCTAATTACGTGCACCTAGTGTTGAACACGAAAAAATTATAGTATGTTGGGGAACGAAAAATCACATACACACACTACGGAATATTACTTGAGAGAAAATTTCACTCTATATCAACAATATAAAAAGTTACAAAAAACTCTCAAAGTATGAGGTTAACTAACCGAACCTCAACTCTAACTCTTTTACACTCTCACTGATTCCTAGCTCTATTCTGCCTTGCCCTCACAACTGGCCACACTTCAAAGCTTCATAACACAACTTTATATAGCCAAAGGAAAAAGAAAAAGCAAATACATTAAATGCGAGAGATTTTTCTAGAGATTTGCAAATCTCTCATTTGTCAACAATGACTGCTTATTTGGGATTTCCAGCAGCCCTTAATCTCTTCTAGGAGATTGCTTTCACATGGGGAGATCTCAACAATCACCCTATCGACCCATGTGAAGTACACGCGGCACCTGCTGCTTTACACGGTGCAAATCTATCACTCTGTCGTTGCACTTGTCTTGTGCTCCATAGAACGAACTTAGCATACCTCTGCTCACACCAGAGGCTCATTCCATTAGGTAACCTCACACGGTACCTGTGAAGAGTTTGAACTTGTCTCTATTGACACTCCGCACCCCCTTGTTGAGCTCCACTGTATCCCCATAGCTGGATACATCACTCGCCTACTCTGGGTAACTTAATGTTCTTCATAATTCATCCAACTTTGAATTGATCACTTTAACGTTGTCTATATGCGGTGCTAGGTCTTGTGTGATGAATCTCTGGATGGATTTTTGCTTATGATAATTGATTTAGTTGTGGATCGATCACTCTAGCGTTGCCTCTTGTGATGCTAGGTCTTCTGTGACTAATCACATCCTTGTCATCAAGCAATCTGCATCCCCACATTGGAGCTCCCGCACCTCCTGCCAGAGTGCTCCAAGTAATCTTGCCATCCAGAAAATTCCTTGAAAGAATGTAGGGGCCATAATGATTCCACTTAAAACTCATTCTCCTTTAACACCTAGTTTTGTTTTGACAGAATTTTCTAATGTAAGAATTACTTCACTTGCAACGTCGTACCATTCTATACACACCCCTCGTTGCCTGGGCGCCTACACCCCAACACTGGGGTACTGTGCAAGGATCATTTCCTTGTTAACTGTGACCCCACCTCTAGGGATGGCAATTTGGACCGAACCGATGGTTATCCGAACCGAACCGCTTAATTTTCCCCGAACCGTAACCGTTTTTTTCCCCGTGGGTATGGATATGGTAGGAACAAACAAATACCCGTTCGGGTTCGGTTCGGTTATGGTTAGAAGAATAACCGAACTGTTACCCGAACCGAACCGAACCCGAACCGAACCGAAATTAAACGATGTCGTTTTATTTATATATATATATATATTATATTATATTAATTATTTTATAACCCCAGGTCCTATATATATATATATATATATATATATATATTAATTATTTTATAACCCCATTCGGGTACCCGTTCGGTTCGGGGAATACCCGAACCCCGTTTGGTTCGGTTATGGAGCACCCCCTCTTCCTCCATTCGGGTATCGGGGCGGGTTCGGTTCGGGTATTCCATTCGGGTATCGGGGCGGTTATCCGGATAACCGCCCCGAACCGCCCCGTTGCCATCCCTACCCACCTCCCCATTTCTTGCATGCATCATTCTGGAGGTGTAACCGTCACTGATCAGCTTTTTAGGAAATAAGACTCTCTTGGTCGATGCGGTCGTCAGTGATGTACAATTGTTCAAACTCGACCTCTTATCATTGCTTTGAGCTCCCTTTTGAACTTTCTGGAGCCACCGTACACCATTGGATCCATCACTCTATGCCTGGATATCGCCTTGGGCCCTACACTTCTCTAGCGCCTGCTTCATGTACGTCTTTGCGACCTCTTTGCTCCTTGTTCGGATACGGATGGACTTGTGATTGACAACAGCTCATTCTGTCACAACACTCCCCTCAAGTCAGTACAGATTTTCGAACTTACTTCTTTGTGACACTACTTTGTCTCCTTTAAGGACTTTAAGAGTTCCTCCTTCAAATGAGAATTTGCAGCATTTGTCATGAATTCTTCCAAGAGAAACCAAATTCTACTTCAATACTGGCACATATCAGATGTCCATCAGCAACACCTTCCTTCCATCTGGCATACGAAATTTTACTATCCCTTTGCCAATAATTTTGTTAGCTGAATTGTTGGCCATCTGGACAATTCCACAATCGTATGTCGTGTACTCCATGAAGCTTTTCCTATCAATGCACATATTGGTTGAGCAGCCTCAGTCTAATACCCAGTCTGTCTTCTCTCTCTTGGTTGCACTTATTGTTGCTATAAGAGCATCTACCAAATCATCCGCACTGATAAAGTGGAACCTAATAAACCCACTGCTGTTTGTGAAGTTTGGCTTTTCTCCATATCTGCTACATACTTGGGCAATTCCAAAGCAGATATACTCCTTATGGTCCCTCGAACTAGACCTTCCTCTATTAGAATGCTCTGGTTTCTACTTCTCCTATGCACAACATTGGACTATAACCTGTCATTGATGACGAAGCCCATGCCCATCTCCTTCCTTCGTGCTTCCTTGTTGAAAAAGGGATCCTTGACCATTCCCAATGTTAACTTTCTATCTGGCGCCGAATTACTAAGATCAACTACCAAAGTGTCCCAATCATCTAGAAGGGAATTGAGAAGTAATAAAGCCCGCGTCTTATCATTGAACATCAATTCAACACTAATCAACTGGTTCATCAAGTTCTGAAATTGACTAGTGTGCTTCGCCGTTGAACTCCCAATCCAGAGCTTTAGATTTACTAGCCTCCTCATTAGTAACGCGTCATTCCATGATGTCTTTAACTAGTACATCGCCTCCATCTTCATCCACATGGAGTAGGCGCATGTCTCCTGGGCTATATGATGAAACACCTCGTGCCTGACATACTGTCGGATTGGTCCGATTGTCTTCCAATTGAGCTTCTTCAATCCTTGTCCTTCATGCTATTCGATTTCTTCAATCCTTGTCCTTCATGCTATTCGATTTCTTCAATCCTTGTCCTAATGCTATTCGATTTGACACCCTTAGACTCCAGAGGGTCGTACAAATCCCTATAGAATAGCATATCCTCCATCCGAGGCTTCCGAATTTATTAATTGGCCGCTGTTAACAGGATCATGGAGGTTGTGCTGATCTCCTTCATCTTTCTGTGCACACCTCAAAGCAAGAATACAAGTCTTTTATCGCCCATGAACGTCTGGTTTGCTAAAACACCTTGAAATATAGCCTCTGAATCTATAAATACACTTTCACAGCAACACTGAAATTGAGTTTTGAGAAACAGAGCTACACAGTTGGATTTGAAATGCTCAAATTAGTTGGGAAATAATATAATTTTGTCAAAATCGCAGTTAAAACGGCTTCAAAATCGCAAAAGAAAACAATCTGAATAATTCCTCAGCAAAAAGAATATTACCTGCTGACTGAGCGCGCTGACTAGACACCCTACTTGAGGTGGCAGTCCACGTGGTAGATGATGTGACACCCCACAGACCCGCACTGCTAACATGGCAGGTGATGTGGCTGATGGCGTGGTAGTCCATTGATTGCTGACTGGGCATTGACCTGTTGATTGGTCGATGATGTCAGCGCTGACTCATCGTCTTCTACCTTTAGTTAGTGAGTGCTATACACCTCTGAGAGTGGATCTCACTCTCCAACTTCAACAGGAAGGTGTGGCTCACCCCTAGTTTCGTTTAAGCTGCTCCAGCCACCATTGGACTCGTATTGATGAGACGAACACAATCCACTGAGTCAAAAATAATTTTCAACATAGTAAAAAAATTCGGCAATTTTGGTTGAGAGATTTCGAACGACTCCCACCTTCAATCCATGCTCTGATACCACTTGTCGGGGATCGGAAAATCACATATACACACTATGAAACAATACTTGAGAGAAATTTCCTACTATTGATACAAACAATATAGTTACAAAAAACTCTCGGAGAAGGAGATTCAAACTCGAAACCTCACACTCACTCCCTCACAACACCTTGTTCCTAACACTCTCCTTGCTGCCTCTCTGCCACACTAAGTCTCATTACCAGGGAGCTCAATTTATAGCCAAGCAAAGAAGAAGAAATAAAACACATCAAATGCAGGAGATTTTTCTACATATTTCCAAATCTTCCATTGTCAACAATGGCTGTCTTGGATGATTTCCAACTGCCCTCAATTTCTTCCTGGAGATTGCTTTCACATGGAGAGATCTCAACATAGTATACATTCGTCCCGAATTGCTAAAAAAAAATGTTAATAACACAAACAAAATAATAGCTATAATCTTTTTGACCCTATTGAAGAATATTTGATAGTGCTATACACACACGTGTATGTGTGTGTATACAGTATACACATATAAGTATGTACATATCATATAGAGTGTGAAGCCACAAACCTGCAATGTAGTGTGTAAAATATATTGAACCCCCAGCCAAGATCTAAATATAAATAAAATTTTGCGAAAAGGCCGAGAACAGAAAACAAAGGTAGATGAGATGGAGAAAACTGTGAGCACAATATATTCTAATTGATCATCATTCAAAACTCCCCAACATTGAAGCTTATAGTTTACCTCTAATTGGTACCTACAGATCATTAAATCTCTTGATTGATGCAACTTTCTGAAGCCTAATCTGCTCTCTAAACTTGGCTATGAACTCACCAGCCTTCTTATCAACCTCATTAGGATCAAGCTCTGCACCATTGGCACTCTCAAATTGAGCTTCTTCTTCTTCTGTTTCTTCTTCTGCTTCCGAGATCAGTTGAAATCTCTCAAACTCACTCTCTGAATCCTTTTCAGACTCAACTTCATTAGTCTCAACAAATTCTTGCTTTTCTCCATCTTGACGTTTGGACAGTTTTGAGCTTTGTTTTAGAGGATAATCATCAAGATTCTGTCTTGTTTCAAACTTGTCACAATAATTAGTCTTTTTCCCCACCTTGCCCTCCACATGATCCGAGTAAATGTCTCCCATTTTCGAGCTTTCCGAAACATTTTCACTTGATCTTATGGTTCTAACTGATTTTCCCCTTAGAAAAGGTTTGACAGGGGATTTGGGTTTCCCCTCAGTTTTCCATGATTCCACACCCCACTTTCCTCTACTCAATGGGTCCTCCCTCATACTCTTACTAAAACCCTTCAATTTTTCATCACGATTTCTCTGCAAATTCATCTCAGACAGAGATCCAAAGCTGAATCCCCGTGCTTTTGTAGGAACTGATGATGCTTCATCATTACTCTCCAAATCTTCGTTTTTCTCCGAAGGGATAGGACTTGTTTGGGAGAAAATTGGTGACCAAAAAGACTCTGACTTGAGATGGTCAGACTCAGATTCCCCAACTGGTTGAAAAGTACTACTACTCTTATCTTCTCTCACTTCAGTCCCATTTGATCTTGAACCCCAACGAATGGGGGAAGGTAAGGAAACAGTTTCCGTGAACTTTTGATCCAAATTTGTGGGAGTTAGACCCGTAAATTTCTCATTCCCAAATTTACAAGAATTCTCACAAGAACCCTTTGAATCAGAATTAGAACCATTTCCCTTAATACATTCAGAGATGTCATGGTCTACAATACTTGATCTCAGGCTCCGAACAGGCAATCCCAAGGGTTTATAATCAATTTCCCATTTGGGTTTTTCACCCCATTCATCAAGAACAGGGTTTTCCTGAGAAGCAAACTCCATGGATTCACCTTGAAAATATTGACAATACCCCATTTGGCTCACCTTTTTGTCACCAAATAATGGGAAATCTAGATCCTTTTGGAAATTTAACGATCTGGGTTTTTCCCAGTCACTTTCCAAGAACTGAGATTTCCGATTTTGAAGCATTATTTTATCATCAAATCCATAAGAGTACGCATACCTATTTTCAGAGTACCGGGGATTTTGAGTTTGGGTCATTCTTTTGTCATCACACCCAACTGGGTTTTCATATCCGTTATCAAAAATAGACGAAATGTGTGAAATCGCTGACAAATATGTTTCAGAATTATCAAACTGTGACTGAATTCCGCTGTCACTGTCCGCGTTTTTCCGTACAAACAAGCCATAAGATACAGCAATGCCTATGAGTAGGAGGTGAAGAAGTTCCCAGAATTTAGTGAGTATGGTTTGGTTGATGACTTCAGGGGCTTGAGAAGGAAAAAAAGGAAGAATAACAAGAACTAATACAATGAAGAGTGATTTACAAAGAAACACAGAGTAGGACTTACTTGGGTTTGGTTTAACGGGGGATTTTAGCTTTGGATCCGCCATTGATGAGCATACAGGCCTCTTCTGAGTCAGATCTATTAAGAACAGAAAGAAGCCTTCAGACCAAAGGCAAGAGAGAGAGAGAGAGAGAGAGAGAGAGAGAGGAAATCAAAAAGTGATCCACAGAGAGCGCAAGAATTCAAAAGGTGTAATTATTTTCCCGTTTGTTGAAAATGACGCTATTTTGCTTGGGGTCGGGGGGCCCAAAATGCAGCAGGGGTGCTGTGATCACAAACGCCGCCGTTTTTTAATTAAAATGACATATTCCTCTCAAGTCTCGAGTAATTTAGACGAAGGTATATACTCTGAGAAGTTTGAAGAATGAGAGAGGACATGTGTAGGACTTCTTTATTTGTATAGTGACAGAAATAAAATATTTAATTCAAAATATTGGAAATAAATTTACATCCCAAAATAGCTTGTGATTTTAATTACAACATAGAGAATGAGATAGATGTTGTTTGACAAAATTGAAAGCTAAAAATTGAGCACTGAAAATAAATACTCAAAATAGATGTAATTTTATAAAATAATAGGATTAATGTGTAATATAATAACTAATAATACTTTATATTTTAAACTTTAGGTGCAATTAGTAATTTATACAAATTAACTTATCCTCATAAATAAGCTAATAACTAAGGGGGGGGGGGGGGGGAAAAGTGAAATTTTGTCATTAGATTTTAAAAAGAACAGAAGCTTCGTCTTCTTCGGCTGGAATTTTCCGGCGGGACTGCCGTCTCACGTCCGGCACTATTTTCTTCCTACAGGCCTCGTAACACCCCTAAATATTAAAACGAACACTCCAGAGGAAGAATCTTACTTTGGTTCGAAGCTTCGAGTTGTTTCTGTTGGGTTTCGAACGCCGGTTTGGTTCGCCGGATTTTCTTCAAAACTCTATCTTTTTCTTCTTCTCTTCCTCGTCTTGGCAGCGTTGGATGATGGTGTGGGTTGTGGTGAAGGGAGGAGCCCCTTTATATAGAGAAAGGGAGGGAACAAGATCAATGGCTTAGAGGGTTTTCCGGAGCATCGACGGTGGGAACGAAATAGTCAGGATTGATGATGGTTATAGGGGTGGCTGGTGGCAGGGTTAGCTGGTGAGGGATGAGAGTGATGGGAGGTGGTAGAGCAACGGATAAGAGGTGGGATGGGAGAAGAGACTTGACGGGGAGGAGGTGGGGGTTGTCGGAGAGTAGAAGCGGAAGAAAAAGAGATTGATGGGAGCTACACCATAGCTCTTTGTTTCTGTTTTTCCAGCGCACACACACAGATATACACACACACACATATATATATATATGTATATATAAAATATATACTAGTCTAAATATATATAATATCCGAACCGGACAGGAACCGGGCACAACAGCCCAAAAATCGGGCAAAAACCCACCGAACCGGACAAAAAACTCGGCCAAAACCCGGACGGAAAACCGGGACCGGAGGCCGGGCACGGCCCAAACCGGGTACGGCCCGTTCTGCCAGACGGTCCAGCCCAATCCCAGCCCAAACCCGGTCCAAGAGAGAGAGAGAAGAGAGAGAGGAGAAAGGAAAAGAGAGAAAAAAATATTTCGCCACACATCAACATATTCGTGTACGCAACCGCAATAAAATAAAAATTGAAATAAAATTGCTCGCACTATTTATTTATTTGATTAAAATTTTTACGGGTTATTACACCATCTCTATATATATGCATACTATCAACGAAACTATTGGGATCATTTCCTCAAAAGCATGGTGTGTACAAACCGATAGAAGCTCACGAAATTAATCACTTACCTTTGCAATTTTTCTTGAAGATAGAAAAATATTAGAGGGTTTAGTGTGTCTGTGAACAAAATATCTCCAATAACAAAACTACCATGACCAAGCATACATATTTTACTACTATAATTGTACTGAAACAAAATAAAAGCCATCAAACCGTCTCGCAAAAAAAATTCTCATTTGGCAAGCAAAAATCCAAAATGGAACATTATTACATAATCCTATGATAAGAATTTGGAATGCATAATGTTTAACCGCACATAAAATTGTTACCTAAACAGTGTCACTCCATGTTCAGGACTTTGGGAACTTTGATAAATGGCTACTTGTAATTTGGCACAGTAGATATGTTGGCTTTCTTGGAACAAAGTTGAACATGATTGATGATTAAAATATACAGCAATATATAGGAAGTAGATACATGAAATTTATATACCTATTCTCAAATATTTCAGACAAATCATCATCATGTCAATTTCCACCTTCAGTATCTGCAGATCCAGTAGAGTTTTAGCACCACCAAATCAAAAAATCATATAGCAACTCTACACATCTTTACAGGAACTCTAATTGCTCACTTACAATAAAAACATGACAAAGATAAACAACAAATAGCTTGTGCCTATGAATAAACTGAAATAGGAAGATGTACAACAAATGATCATAGAGCAATAGCGCATCAGTGACAAGATAATGGGCAATTAGTTTCACATTCGCAACTAATCACTCCTTCTATTTCAGTAGAGCAGCTACACATCAAAAGACAACAACCTAGACTGCAAGTCTGCAACTAAGTAAAACTAGAAAGTAAATATTTCACTATCAAGCAACCTGATCAGTCTCTAATTTGTTGCTTTTGTCGGGAAAAAAAAGCTTGAAAAACTTCTCTTATGCATTCAATACTAGACCCAGATACACCAAGGGCGAACATGCAAAAATGCTACAAGCACAACAAAATTGCACAACATTTGACACAACATGTCAAAACTACGTCGTTTCATTAAGGGAAAAAACAGTGAGATTTTGTTTGTTTATTTTTTCCTTAATAAAACGACGTAGTTTTGACATGTTGTGCCAAATGTTGTATAATTTTGTTGTGCTTGTAGCATTGTTGGCGAACATGTAACTTCTGTTTTTTTCTCATTTGTCTTTTGTCCGTTTGTGGTTCCAAGGTCAAATCAAAGTTTGAATTTAGCAGAAGTTTTTTCCTCTTAAAGAGGACAGCAAGATGTTTTAGTCAAGGATATGATTTACCATCTGGCTTTACCTGAGTTATGCTTAAGGGAACACAACAAACGAACTTAAGGAGAATATGTACATCTAAATTTACCATAAAGCAATCATATATAACCTTGTAGTGACCAACGTTTCGTTTTGTACCTAACGCATAACTTACTAAACACTGCTCTTTCATGAATAAAAGAAACGAAAAACCATTCCAGGTTAAATCCATATAACCGGAAGAACATAAATATCGTATAAGAGCTCGGTAATTTGTTGGTGTAGCATCAAATTCTAGGGGTATAATTGTCATAACCAAAAGATTTCATAAGAGAACCTTAATTGTACATAAGAAAGTTTGAATTCTGACCGGTCAAGATGTGCACTCTCAAACAAACGATTTGTACTTTCGAGATTTCTGACTTGCACCTCGAGACAGATTGACTCGCACCCTGTGGTTCTTTGACTAGTCAAGACTTGTACCGTTGGATACATTGACTTGCACGCTCGAACTAACTAACTTGCACCTTGCGATAGATTGACTTGCACCCCAGAATTTCTTGACTGGTCAAGACTAATCATTGGATGCATTAACTTGCACTTTCAAATAAAACGACTTGCACCTTGAAAATTTTTTACTTGAATCTTGAGACAGATTGACTTGTACCTTGGAGTTTCCTGATCGTTCATAAAATGTATATGATTATCATGTTTTTAGAAATTACTTTTCTAAAGACTATATTTTAATAATTTCAAAATTATGTACATAAATTGACTAGTAAAGATTATTTTGAGTCAATGGCACTTAATTTTCCCTTTGCACAAATACCTACCACATGGTAGTAATTGTACGGTTCCCAGTTCCTATGTACTACGTAATAGGGGTCTGACCAACTGTATAATAATGGTCTGACCAAGAAGATATCTCCATCATTAATCCTTTCTAATATTTTTTGTTTAGCTCAAATGTATATTGATAACCAAATTAATTACACAAGCTGTGGTCATTATATCCCCTGTATTTAGGGATGGCATTTTGCTCCGATCCGACGGATATCCGAACCGTAACCGATTTTTTTTCCGAACCGTAACCAAAATTTTCTTCATAGATGCGGTTATGGAGGAAGCAAGTCAATATCCGATCGGATATGGTTTGGATACGGTTATTGTTAAATATCCGAAAATAACCGAACGGATATCCGAACCGAACCGAACCGATATATATATATATATATATATATATAATATAAAAACTAAAACTCTTAATATATAATATAATATATACATAATATAAAATCTTAACAAACTATTTTTTGTTAGCCTAGTAACGTAAGACATAAGCAGTTAAGCCCAGTAGCCCACTGGCCACTACCCGAGTACCATTTTCATTATTTTATGCCCTAAGTTTTTAACTCTTAAGCTTTAACAGGTAAGTGGTAACCCTTATTTCATGAGTTTTATTTGTTGCTAAAATATGAATAGGAATTTATTTATTTTTAAATCGCATTCGGATTGGGTTGGGGTGCAATCTAGCGGATTCAAAAAAAATTACGGATATCCATTAGGTTTGGAGATTAACCGATATCCATTGGATAAGGTTACTGTGCACCAATTTTAATCTCCAACGAATATCGGAGCGGATATGGTTATCAACTAACGTTCGGATATCGGATACGGATATCCTAATATCCGCTCCGATCCACTCTATTGCCACTCCTACCTGTATTAAGGTTAGTGACAAATTATTTTGTACTTTAATTTGCACCCATGCTGAGATGGCAATTTATAGAAGGTAACTGTTATAGAGAGAGAGAGAGGAAAGAAGTTGTGACACGTTAGCATGCGATAAAATATGAATGAAGTGTCATTAACATTATTCATACTCCATAAATATTTCAAGAACCTACCTCCTCCCGTCCCCACAAAAATTCCCATCCCAAAACCGGGCTGCCCAAACGTGATAGAAATGGGGAGCATACCGGAGATACCACTAGGCTCCTCCAATATTCCCTTACTAGGATTTGGAACAGCTGCTTGGCCTTTCGGTGGATCAGAAGAAACCATAAAGGAATCCATATTCACTGCAATCAAACTCGGTTACCGCCATTTTGATACCGCTGCAATTTACCAGTCCGAACACTGTCTCGGTGAAGCCATTGCTCAAGCTCTCAAACTCCAAATCATCAATTCTCGTACCCAGCTCTTCATCACCTCCAAGCTCTGGTGCTCCGACGTACACCCAGCCCGCGTCCTCCCTGCCCTTCAAAATACCCTCCAGTAAGATTAAAGTTTTACTTCGACATTTGGGTTGTCACCGTCATATACTAGCACCGGTCAAAGTCATAGTTGTGTTTTTTCTTCCATGAAAAATACTAATTGAAGATGTAGTTTAATGTTAACTTTTGGTGTGTTTAGGAAACTTGGGTTGGAGTATTTGGATCTGTATCTGATTCACCTTCCAATCAGCATGGAGCCGGCGGGGAGCTATGTGGTGCCTTTCAGTAAGAGTGATCTTCTTCCCATGGATATGAAATCTGTATGGGAAGCTATGGAGGAGTGTCAAAAACTAGGTCTATCCAAAAACATTGGAGTTAGCAATTTCTCTTGCAAGAAACTTCAACAGTTACTTCAAACGGCGAAGATTCCTCCAGCTGTTAATCAAGTCAGTCATTATCTTCGAAACCCTCCATCATTTTTGGTTCAACTTGTGATGAGTTTTTCTTTATATATTGCTGAAATTTCCAACTTCGTTCACCAATCAGATCTGAAAACGATAAATAAACTATAACATGAACCAGTAAACACTACAACAAAGACACATTCCATGCACTTAATTTCCTACGTTTTTAAAAATTTCCACGAATAATTGAAAAGGAACAAAACCAAAAAAAAAAAAAAAAAGTGCCAAACGACCCACAAAAAACAAATCCCCCCCACCCTCTTTATTTTTTCCGTCGGACCTGAAGCCAAAAAAACCCCAACTCGATCATCTCTGATTACTCTCTCTCTCTCTCTCTCTCTCTCTCTCTCTCTCCTGTCCTCTGATCCCATCTCTCTCTTCAGGGATGTAGTCAGGGAGGGGCTAGTAGGGACGATCGCTTCCGCAAGAAAGAAAGAAAATTATTATTATTATTATATAAAAAAAATAAATTTCCTATAACGTATATAAGGTCGCCCCTACTAAATATTTTGAAAAATAGTAATGAATACATATTTGTCCCTGCATAGTGAATTTTTTGGCTCCTTCCATGTCTCTCTCTCACGCTTGTCCTCTGATCCCACCTCTCTAACTCTTGTTTGTAATGTCTGCTTCATAGATTTAGGGTTTCAAAATACAAAGAGAGGAGAGAGGGTAAAAGTGACAGGCCTATGCGTGATCTTACTTCAATGAGTCCTCAAATCAACCAACTCTTCACCATCCATTAGAGTTTGCGAGCAATGACAGACGATCTAGGTGGCAAACGAAGTAGGATATCGGCTGGTGGCCACCATCCGGTTGGGTCAAAAGCTTACAAGAGCTCTTACTTTGTAGTGAATCTTCACCAATTTTTTACCTAAAGACTAACTTGCCAAATCTTCGTCCACAACGCCCTTGCAAGGTTGTTGTCGTCTTGATTTGAATTCTCTTTCAGAAATCCATTGAAAATACAAATAGATCTGATTCGAAGAAGTAGAAACTTTCTTAAGAGTCTACAATCTCCCTCTTTAGCTCGACAAAGAAATGCAAATAAAAAGCTATATTCCCAAACTAGAGAGAAACTTGTTGAATTCATAAACCAACATTCAAACCAATTAGAAGCCTATTTGCCTTTCTTTGTAATGGAATGACAACGGTACAAGTAGAAAAGCAAGAATAAGTAGCACCACAAATAATTCATCACTTAAGAGTAAACAGAAGATAATTATCACTATCACTCTCATCCTCACTAATAGCCCCATTGGCTACCAAGACGAGAAAAGAAAAGAAAATAGTATAATTTCTCTTAATGGTAAGAAAATAAAGGAATATGATGTCTCATCACCTTATTTGGATAGACAAAATAAGAGAGAGAGACTAGTTTCTTTCAATTTTTTATTTATGTTGTTTGGCCAGCATGTATAAGAGAAAAGAAAGGAATGTGCTATGTTTATTTTACCAAAATATCCTTTGTAATCACTTTACTAGTAAAGAAATGACGGACAAAGTCGACAACATGAAAAATTAAACTTCTCTTGTTTTCTTCTCTCACAAAATCACACAAAATTGGTGAGAATCAAAATGAGGGTTGTAAGGGATTTTCAATTATTACGTTCTCTCACCATTTTTCACTTATTTGTCAATCCAAACATTCCTTTATTTTCTCTTGAAAGCCCTCAATCCAAAGGGGATGTAAGATAATTTATCTTTTTCACCCTTATAGCTAGTTTTTCGGAGTTATTGGGTCATCAAAGTAATTTAAAAGTAATTAGAAATGGTTTTTTTGAGACTATATATATATATATATATATATATATATATGAATTAAAAAATAGACATAATGACAAACTGAGAGATACCAAAATTAATGCTCTTCCTTTTATATATTAGAATAGATGGTATGCTTAGAGATTGGTTTTGTTTGGAGACATGAATTAACGATTAAGGCCACGAATGGCTAAAATTTGAGACGTATAAGAATTAGGCTCTATATTAATACAGAAAAACAAGTTTAGAAGTCGTAAACCCTATGAAGTCGGCCTTAGGGAAGTTGATGTTTATCAAAAAACTAGACCCCGGCCCCAAATTGCACTTACCTCCTTAGCATTACAAACATGCTACCAACAAGTCCCACGACTAATATTTTATCATATACATAAATCCCAAATCACATAATATTCATAAATCAATACCAAATAGTCTTCCGAACATTAATATTAAAACGAAACACTTCTGGGCTTCTCTACTTCTATCCTCCTTAAAATAATTTTATCCTCAAAATTAAGTAAACCACATCAATACAACCACACAACTTGATAGATCGATTCGATCGATTTATACAACTTGATAGGTTGATTTGCTATTTTTTTCCATTCTTCCTACAGAACATTAGACACTGATTCCTAATAACTCAAAGTCTCAAAATTACATATTTGAAAATAGTTTTTTCCCACAAAAACTATACAGACTCTTCAAACTGAAAAACATAACATAAATTACAAACTCAATAAATATGAGATACAAAGACATGTGTGAATCGACAACGGGATTACCAACACAAAAGGATAACTCGGGATTTTTGTGCCTAAAATTGCGTTTTAAAATGTTTCAAAAACTCATGCATACTCCCTGAATTTTCTAGTACTTTTTTTTCTTTCAATAGGGTGTTTTGTCAGCTTAGATGCACCTTCCATTCACTAATAGGAGATCGATCAAAGCCAGAATCACATATGACTAGACTCAGAGGAGTTGATAACATCTAACAAGTTTCATACCTAAGAATTTAAGAAAGAGCAAAGAATCCTATGTTTCAAACCTATCACTAATTCCAAATGACTCTTTGACTTGTATTTATTTACTAATATTGGAGAATTGAAGTACTTGTGGGGGTTGCAAAATATTCTCCTATTTGATTTGATTCGTCTCCTCGATCCAAATTGCTCCTGTAGCCAGCATGGAGCAACTAATTAGTGTCATCCAGTTGTTTCCAAACTGAGGGCTCTTCGATACTTAAATTAGAACGTGCAAGACCAAAGCATAATATTGATAGCACTTGTAATTGATTGCGTACCTGATCGTGCTTTTTGCATTCTCATATTTATAAATCATCGAATGTCTTAGCATAGTAAGTGAATAACATGAGATCCTTTCGCAATTTGTGTACTACCAGACCTAGCTATTGCCTCTTAGTATAAGAATTTTCTAAACAGGAACATTCTCAAAACCTTGAGATTTCTTATTGGAGTGCCCCTCCAGTTTCAAAAGGTTCTAATTGCTTGACTGAGTGGCGGATAAGTCAACTCAGCATTGAGGCGGCCTATACATCGAGCTCCCAATCTCACATCAGTAGTTTCTTGACCCGTTCAACAATATAATTGTGGTGACAGTCCACGTTGCTGACACAGGCCAGTTATTCGGTCCATCTTCTCAGCGGCGGGTTAGCCTATTATTGGAAGGGTAATTTAAATAAAATTTTCTCAATCTATCGCTTGCTATCACTTATCGCTATCTTTTAATTGTCTCAATTCCTCTTTGATCTTTTCAAATGTAACAAAAACTAGCGGTGTTAACAATTTTTTTTTTTTTTTGACAAAAATATCCATAGGCCATTAGCTAAACAGGGCTGACCCTGTGAAAGAATATAGAACAAGACCATTTGCTAAACAAGACCTCTTTAAACATTTGAAAAAACCCTCATAACACCTCATTTCTTCATGATTCAATTGGGGCATATACTTGTTCAACTACTCTCTCTAATCACGTTTAGTACAAAATGAATGTCACGCCCTCAATTTCAAACATATGAATAATATGTATCCTTTAAGAAAATCTCACAATTCTCACCAATAAGCCCAAATATTTTGCTCATAACCAACCATCTAATCAACATGAAGCCTATAGTGTACATAGATTTAAAGAAAATAGTAATAATGTTTCAGAAGAGTTTACAAGATTCAACATGAAATCTATAGTGTAGCCCTCCAGAATGATGCAGCATCTCATGCACTTCAAGCACTCCATGCTAAATTCCAAGAAGGTACCTGAAAGGAATAGGGTGAGATATACAGCCCAGTAGGAACATCTACACCAATATTATGAACATATGAAATAAATTGGCATGCTACGCAACACTCCATAATAACATAAGTATAAACTTACGCAATATATCTCAAATTATGCATGCACAATATATCCACACATTGCCTCATCAACCTACCCATTGCTCCACATAATATCAACCCAAGACTTTCAGATCTCGTCGTCAACACGTTGTCATCCATTCCTTTCATAAACTTAGGACGTTCTTGTGCTAAGTATATCACATTACTTAATTCTCACTACTCGTATCGACTCGAAGATTATCTCTCCAACTAGCACTTCACCCCACGGAGTTAGGAAACATCGAAAGACAACTAGCATGTATCCGAATGGAAGCCAAACAATATTAAGATTCAACAAGCACATCTCCCTCCGGAGACTAGAAACCATAAAGGTTCACCTAGCACATCTCCCATCGGAGGCTAGTCAATGTTAAGATCCACCTAGCCATCTCCCACCGGAGGCTAGTCATGTTAAGATTTACCTAGCACATCTCCCACCGGAGGCTAGTCATTGTTAAGATTCACCTAGCACATCTCCCTCCGGAGGCTAGTCAAAGATAGTATACATTTCTCATTTAGTTTCTTCCGTTCATACTTTACCATCCAATGTCCAAGGTTACATAAGAATGGTCCATAACTCCCATGCAGTTCGGCAATTTACGGAAAACAACACTCTACGATATCAACACTCTACCATATCAACACAATTATCCGTTCTAGCAATAGAGAAAATGAACGACAAAAGCATATAATAGCAACCGTGCACCACACGTCATTTGCCGATAAACTAACATCACTTTCAAACCGAATCCTCATAACACGTTTCACAATCAAGTCGTTCCGTTAGAACTCATCACGAACTCACATACGCGGGTCAATCACGACAGACAAGGCATCTCAACATGCCGGGATATCAAACCGTACTCTACTCCAAACTACACTCGTCTTAAAGCCTCAAGGCACGCCAAGGTTTCTCATTCTTTCACGGAGCCAAAGAACTCTTCACACCACTAAGACATAAGGGATCACCTCTAGACATGATAACAAGGAGTATAAACTCAAGGAAGAAGAATCTCTCCCACGAACATTTCACAACCCGACTCAACCCACAGTCAACGGTACGGCACCTCACAAGCAAGTCTCGGCCTAAGGATAGGTAGACAATTTTCATATGAGGGACACAAGGATGATAGTAATCTCAATGCGGGTTCACCTCAATACAAGGGCATACTTGTCAACTCAACTCGCTTTTCACCGAATGATAATGAAACCAATCCCAGGTAATCCCGTTGTCAGGGGGTATCCCACCTCATATTTCCAACTCTTGTTTCTTACCAGACTTAGGTAGATTTTCGTTAAAACTTTCAAAACGTTCATGACATAAGTAGAAAATGTGATTCATATCCAATTCTGGCATTATCCGATAACTTCATAAAATATAAGATTTTCTCTCAGTAGAACACCATTGATTCTTGTTTAAAACTCCAAAATAACTATCATCTCGTAGGTCAAAATATCGTCCTTACCCAACTCTCGACTCGACCCAACCATCCTCAAAATGTTATAGAATTCTTCCAATCTCTCAAAGTCCATTATGTAATTTCCTCAAATCATAAGTTATACCGAACAAATGTCATTCGACACTCTCTAATCGTGCACAACTAACCCAAGCTCATAAACTTGACGTGACGTACTAGCGATGGCCCAAAACCATGAACACATAACCCTAAGGTCCAACGAAACGTGTTATATACTTTATCCTCACTTCCTCACACCCACTCATACACAATAGATTCAAGGGTAACGATGACCATATAACCATTAAAGGAGAAAACAGCATGTCCGCCTGGTCCCGTCCGGTCCCGTCCGAACGCCGGGCAGTCCCGTCCGGACGCCGGGCAGTCCCGTCCGGACGCCCAAAACGCTACCTCTCTGTCCGATTTCCTGGGCCAGCCGTCCGGACGCCTAAGGTTCCCGTCCGGACGCCCCGATGCGATCTGCAGAAATCTGCGCGATTTGCAGATTTCGCCCACCCTCCAAATCATACCAAGGCAACAATATAATCACGAAATATGCACTAAAACACATCACATACACATAATAGAAGGTAGAAATCCCTACCTCAAGCTTCGGATTGACAGATTTGATGAAGAACACAAGCCCTAGCTTCCAAATCCTCTTTGAGCTTCGAATCAACGATCAAGTCTCGAATACTTGTCAACCACGATGTCATCCCGCACTATCTTGAAGGAATTCGAAAATGAAGCACAACCCCATGAGATATGGTAGAGAGAAGGGAGAGCTCTTTGTAGAGAGAGAAGGGAAAGTGAGCCAAATGAAGGGGTGCCCCCTCTTCCCCCTAAAAATCTGATTTTTAAGCCCCCAAAATGGGTCCCCAAATTAAACAAAGCTCAATGTTTTCATGTACGCGTGCTTAAGAAATGAAAGCCTCGGGTCCAAACCCCGCTATTAAAAGTTTCGAATTATATAAAATAAATCAAACACATATTCCGAGAATAATTTATTAAAAGGCGAATAAATTTTCAAATAATTATTTTTAAAAATTCAAATTTTCCGGGTCCTTACAATGAAACAGACAGAAAACATCATATTAATTTACCCAAAGTTAATGCCTTTGCATCTTTTCTCATGTGACTATCCCATGTTCCGGTAGTGGCCGGTAACAATTCGGATTCTTACCAACGTGTTGAGTCTCATGAAGCTGACATATATGGGGTTATACAAAGATGAAGATAAAAATTCATCTAAAGAAGACATTGAGTTGAATGGATCTCTCTCTCTCCCCTCCCCCTCCCCAGACAAAATGTCCACACTATCCTCCATTGACGCCGAGCTTGAGAATCGAAAGAGAATCCACAAAGAGATTGGATTTGTACGGAACCACCATGGCATAAACTTTGGGTTTTTGTTGATTTCAGGAATTGGGTTGGTTAAGGGGCACTTATGGCAATAAAAGGTCATGTGCTCTACACATGATTTTTACCGTTTATTTTTGTAACAGCATTACACAAAAAGGAGTCAATTGTTACAATTGGAAAAATAAGAGAGGACATTGGGACAATTAAAAAACTGAAGGGGTTAAGTGATACTGAGCAATAGATTGAGGGGTTTTTATGTAAATTACCCTAATAGAAATGATGAAATATACTAATTTTTCAACTCAATAGAATGATCTATTCTCTTTATGAATTGGTCAACTTATCAAGTTCAATTTTCTATTTATGGTTTTATTTTGAATGTACGTATTCTATTTGGTTTCTTGAGGTGATTTTTAAAGCTCCATTATATTTGGATTCATGAATGAAGGTGGAGATAAACCCACTTTGGCAGCAAAAGAAGCTGAGGATGTACTGTGAGAAAACAGGAATCCATGTTACTGCATACTCCCCTTTAGGTGGTAAAGGAACATTTTGGGGAACCAACCAAGTCATGGAGTGTGAGATACTGAAAGAAATCGCAAATGCCAAGGGAAAGACTATTGCTCAGGTATCCTCTTGTTCTCGATTAGGTCTCCGAGGGTTCAATAAAAGAAACCAAGAAACTAGATTTCTTCGAATTCAAAATCAATTGTCATAATTTACTTGTATTTGCAGACTAATTAATTCAAGTGAATCATGATTTTTAATTTTGAATTTGAAAAAAAATTCTTAGTAATTAACTTTGTTTCTAGAACTGTAGTGCTTCTCAATTCATAATTTATTGTTGTGTGTGGAAAGGTTTGCATGAGATGGGTTTACGAGCAGGGAGTCAGCGTAGTCGTAAAGAGTTTTAACGAGAGGAGGATGAGAGAAAATATTGACATATTTGGTTGGATACTAAGCCCAGAAGAGTGCCAAATGATCGATCAAATTCCACAAAGGAAGGGGTGGCCTGCACTCGAATTCATATCTGATAATGGGCCGTTCAAATCTGTTGAGGAGCTGTGGGATGAAGAGATCTAATGGTTGCAGTTATTAGTAGAATCTATTTATGAATAAAGCATTACAATTCGCTGGACTTCGAGTTGAGCTTAATTATTAGATAAGGCTGAAAGGTCTGTGTTATCGGAGCCATGCATGGTATTATGGTTTCATATACCTTCTATATCATGTTGACAAGTTGTGTCATATTTGTGTTGGGTGGGAGGGAAGTGATCAAGATGTACCCCATCACTGTTTTTCTCTCTCTCTCTCTCTCTCTCTCTCTCTCTCTCTTTCTCTCTCACTCTCACACACACATACACAATACAAGCGCACACAAACTATGACTTTACACTAAAAAATAATCGGTCACAAGCACACATTTAACCGTCAACCTCCGAGTTTATTTTTCAGCAACGCACATCGTGAAATTTTGAATCTCGAGGTAGGAATTTTTCTAAAAAGTTACATTGTAAATTTTTGGGTCGTCAAAGTTGGTATAGGAGCTACAAGACATAGTGAGGGTTTCGATGGACATGCGAGCCAAATGAAGAACGAGTAATTCAATACGTTGTTTGAACTATATATTCTACTTGATGGCTAGCATTTGTAACCAATATGCTATGTTTGGTTAGGTGTTTGGGAGATTTTCTCCCAAACAAGTTTCTGGAACAAGTTTCTCAAATATTTTCTCAAACATTTTTCCAGACAACTTTTTCTCTCTATAAAAAGTGTCTCTGAAACATTTTTCTCCCAGACAAGTTTCTGAGACACTTATAACCAAACAACGTCTCAGGGTTTTGTTTCTAAAAATTGTTTCAGAAACACTCAAAACGAACACTAGCTCAATGTGGCAATTGAGTTTTTAAAAAATGACATCAAAACTAACTCGGACGAAAATGTCAAAAACATTGTCAAATTCTATGTGACAATTGAAAAAGACTATTTGATGTTGAAAACAGTCTTGGGTATTTAGCTGCCAGGGTGTCCTGCCCCATCCAAGCTTGAGACCAAAAGTTAATAGCATTTCCTGCATATACCTGCCATCTAAATCCATGCATAATGTGTGCGGCCATTGAGCATTCTGCATTCCTGAGGTTTGCTATATCACGCCACATTGGTGAGATCCTACCCTGCATTGGATGATTTGGTAACCAGCTGGAGGCCGGAATTTTATACTTATCACATATCACCCTTACCCATAAGGAATCCTTTTCCTTGTAAAATCTCCACCACCATTTAGCTAGAAGGTGTCACGCCCTCAATTTTCCATAGACTATTATACACCCGAATATTGATTAAACCTCACCAAAACACACACCATTCCCAAAATAGTTATCCATAAAGAGTCAATAGGTCAAGGGGCATACATATTTCTCAAAAAGAAAGGCCATTACACGCCCCGAAAGCCAAATTTAGATATTCAAGTCCTTAAATGAGTTACACCACATCTTCTTCAAAAATAGTTAAACTAAAGATGTTAAATAACTCTAAGTAAGTCTTCCTTCAGAATGATGCAACACGTCAAGCACGCCATGTCCTACCAATTATGTCTCCGGGAGGGTACCTGAAATGAAAGACGGGTTGAGCCAAAAGCCCAGTAGGAAGTCTACAACAACACTATATGAATGTATAACATGACCATACACACTCCAACACAAAAGTATAAGATGGATTCTATGTACAAGGCATTAACTAGAGTTGGCACAAGAAGGGATAATGTTATACTCCACTTCATAGATACGCATTAAGTCCCACAAAGAGAGACCACAAATCTCATTCATCATCGTTACACAAGCTTTAGAAGTCACCTTGCCAATCCTAGCATACCCGAAGGTGTCTAGTTCATTTCCTAGCATGCCCGATAGGAGATCTAGTTCATCTCCTAGCATACCCGGAAGGGAATCTAGTTCTTCTTCCTAGCATACCCGAAAGGGAATCTAGTTCACGTAATTATCCCATTCACATGACCACTTTGATCACACCATGAGCGGTGGAGGCTCGATGTCACAAGATAAAATATTCGCATTAGTGTAGGATTGAACTAGAAATCATGTATGATCATCTATAAGTGAATTCAAAGGACTAGCATCCAATATGGTGAATGAAATAAAGAAAGAAGAAGATTTTTGGTGTTTCCGTCCGGGCGTCCTTGACCCCCGTCCGGACGTCCAAACTAATGACTCTCTGCCCGAAACTCCCACACAGCCGTCCTGTTCCGTCCGACCGCCCGTCCGGACGCCTACTCTCCCGTCCGGACATCCAATTCCCCGTCCGGACGCCCAAAACATACCCTCTCTGGTCGAAAGTCCGGGCCAGCCGCCCGGTCCCGTCCGGTCCTCCGTCCGGACGCGCGTCGCGAACCCAGAAATCGCAGAAATCGCGTTTTTCTCACAAACGCCCAAAATCAACCAAAATCACAAATGTATGTCTAATACATGTTATATACACATATAATGAGTGAAAACCCCCTACCTCAAGCTTGAAAGGAGTGAAAACCAAGCTTCCTAGAAAGTTCCAAGTCTTCAATGGTGGAGCTTAAATGTTGATCTCCGGGAGCTTCCTCGCGCCCTAGCTTCGGATCTCCCCCAAGGATGACGAAATGGTGGATATTAAGGGCCTATTTGGGTGATTTGGGTGTTGGATGGTGAAACCCCAAGGCTAGGGTTTAGAGGGTTTTGAGAGAGCTATTCTTCTCCTCCTTTCTTTCTCAAAATGGCTCTCTCTCTCTCTCTCTCTCTCTCAAATCTGGCTGAGAGGGAAAAAGGGGCACCAAGGGACTTAAATGCCCTCCTTAGTATAAAATGCTCAAAACAATTCTTAAGAGTCAATTCTTTAATTTAATATTCTAGTGCAATGAGGTTTACTAATAGATGTTCCGAGCATAAGTCCAAAAATAAAATAAATTAAATTAAATTCCGGGTCGTCACAGAAGGGCACAATTGTGTTCCACCAGCCTATGGATTCCCAGCCCACTATTAGATGTTAAATTTGACATCAAGTGTCAAATGCTTTTTTTTTTTTTGTTTTAAATGCCCTAATTTTAAATGTCTTTTTTCTTTAAATGTCTCAATTTGACATCTTTATTGGACATCAAAAAAATTTGAATGTCAAATTTAAAGATGTCAATTTGCCACATAGAGTATCAAAAAAATTTGACATCTTTCTTGGAGATGCATGTAATGGATTTAGGGTCGGTGTTATCTCTTATGGGTAGTAGCATGCATTAGGAGGTATTTGTCCGCTGTCCGAAGCTCTCCCTTTGTGGATCTTTACCGATTATACTATTCTATTTTTTATCTTTATGATAATGGAATTTATTTGGCTTTCAAAAAAAAATATTTTATAGAAAATATTTTTATATATATAATAATAGATGTTTATATATTTTCTTTTTTTACAGGGACGACCGCTCCTACTGGCTCCTCCCTGATTTAATCCCTGCACCTATGTAAACTTTTGATGTGAAGCGAAATATCACAAAAAACAAAAAAATTACAAAAAAAAATTCACGTGACGACAATCCAACCAAAATTAGGCAAACAGAGTGGCTAGCCGAACAAAACTTTGCCGAACGTTACTAACTTTCCCGAGAAGCTAGCTGAATGCCAAACTTATTACCCCAAAATTGAAATAAAAACCTCGAACAATGCTAGCTCTATTCTCCCGGCCCCCATTATTGTTGCACACAAGCAACCAAATAGCCGACATGATACAAGACTGCAACTCTAATTATAATTGGGGAAGACCTCTCACGAGTGCAATATTCAGAAAAACCACAAGCTTGCAAAAATATAACTACACCATCAGCACTCAACCTTCCAAGAAAAGAATGTGATTTAACTCATGCACCAAAACACACGTGCACCTCAACCAAAAAATGAGAATTGAAAGTGCACACAAAACCACCTATACTGCTCCCTAAATAGAGCTCCAGATCCATCACTCTCTAGCTCTGTAAGATGATCGAACCAAGAATTCTGCAATAATTCAAAGCACAAACCCACCTTTACCACCAAATTTTACAGTATCCGAAACACTACCGGAGGTGATCAATGAAGGGAGACCCAGCATATTGTACAATACATCGCTAACCGAGAAATCTCCTTGCGCCTGATGATGAACGCCTAAAGGTTCCACATGCATAATCCCCTTGAGGTTGTAAAGAATGCTTGCCAAGGTAAGATGCGCCATGTTTTGCTTTGACATTGCCTCTGAAACCCCTTTAAAGCGAATTTCCTCCTCAATTGCTTCCCACTTCACCTCTACAAATCTGAATGCCAACTGATTTCGAGCTCGGCATAAAGAGTATATGATAGTGGAATGGAGGGAGAACCACAGATCTTACATTAACTTGTGTGACCCGTTAGTGAATCTCCAACCTGACCACCATCGGAGGAGATCTACTACAGTTTTAGGAGTAGCCCAAGGGATATCCCATGAAGACAGAAAATTACTCAAGATCCCCCAAACCTTTTGACAGTGTAGTAGTAGTAGATGGTCTTAGGACTCCAATTCATTGCCGCAGAAGGAACAGAAGGCCTCACTAATGCTCAATAGCCACTAGAAGAATAGAGCTTGTGCCACTTTGACTCTTCCTCTCCACGCTAGCTAGCACAAGAATTGCACTTTGGGAGGAACACTTCTGTGCCATACAGTTGCTGGAGAGGCGTATTCATGGGTAAGCTTAATTCTTCTATAACCTTGTATAATGTTTTGATTGAGAAGTTTCCGTCCTTTCCTATTGAATTAATTGTCCATGTTACCGAATCATCCCTGCCTCTTTGAGCTAGCCCAACATTGTCCCAGATCAACTGAATGGATGCAAGGTCCTCCTCTCTTCCCACACATAGAGATTCCT
Source organism: Arctostaphylos glauca (assembly GCA_019985065.2). Taxonomy (NCBI): domain Eukaryota; kingdom Viridiplantae; phylum Streptophyta; class Magnoliopsida; order Ericales; family Ericaceae; genus Arctostaphylos; species Arctostaphylos glauca. The sequence continues at coordinate 18,413,707 of JAHSPW020000011.1, read as the reverse complement.
CCGAAATTGCAGTGAGAGTTGGATTGAGCTTTCTTGTAGAATTGTAGCCAAACTCACTTCCTTCATCGTACACAGATGGAATAACCTAGGGAATTGATAGTTTAATAGCTGGCCTGAAGGAGCCCATGGATCTTCCCAGAAACTAATTGACTACCATTCCCCAATTTCAGCTTAAAGCATGACATGTAAATTTCGAAGAGCTGATAGTGGGTATCCTTTAATCTCATAATAGCCTTCCATAAACTTAAGCCTCTAGGGAACTTTTCTACCTTAGCTTGCCATGCTCTTTCAGGGATATTATAGATATCACAGATGATTCCCCTCCACAGGTTGTGTTTATCGAAAACGAACCTCCACCACCATTTGAAGATAAGACAAATATTCATCAAACTTACGTTTTTAACTCCTAATCCCCCCTTCTCTTTTGGAGTTATAATTTGCTCCAATTTAACTAGACTCATTTTTTTCCCCCTCCGAACCTCCCCACAAAAAATTCCTTTGGGTTCTTTGCAATTGAATAGCTACTGCTGATGGCATTTTAAATAGGGATAGATAGTAAACAAGGAGACTCTCCAACATAGATTTTATCAGTACTAAACTTCCTCCAAACGATGATAACTTCTTCTTCCATGTTGCTAGCTTTCGCTTCACCCTCTCTATAATCGGTTTCCATGTTGAAATCCTAGTAGGGCATGCCCAGATATTTCAGAGGGAGGGATGAGGATTTGCACCTTAGGATTTGTGCACATGAACTAATAAAGTTGTCCTCTCAACCCACACCACGGATCACTGATTTCTAGTAGTTGATTTTGAGTCCCGAAATCACTTCAAAGCCCTTTAGTATCCTCTTGATAGTCTTCACCTCTTCTTTTCCCCTTCACAAAATAGAATGGTATCATCCGCAAACTGAAGACGAGTAAGACTTCTTGAAATAGAATGCTCTGGCTCTGCATAGTAGGTAGTTTAGACCCTTTATTGCTATAATGCATGAAAGGGGAAAGTGAATCGCCTTGCTTGAGAGCTATCTGGTATACCAATTATATACTTGCCTAAGGGATATCTATTTGCTACAGTAATGTGATAAATGATGAGTCATGGACTTCGTACTATTTTTCTTTGAATGACATGCAAAACTTGTTCAGAGGTGAAAATCCCCCCAGTAGAATGCCCGTCCGTGTTGAGTTAATGCCTTGAATTCAAAAGCGAACTATTTTTAGGCAGTGCCTCGAACTACCTACCAATAGTAAGTGTCAAAGAGCCTGGTACTATCCATAGCAAATGTTTCTAACTTTTTGGGTAGTGATTAGAACAACCAATAGTAGGCTGGTACTATCGATAGTAAGCGTTCTGAATTTTTGGGCAATGACTAGAACTACCAATAGTAGGCTGGTACTATCAATAGGAAGGGTATGCGTGAGAATCTTAATTGCAGATTTATTTTCCTAATCTAATTAGGATACTATCTTTGCCTATTTTTTAGGGTTTTGTTATACAAATATACTTTGAGAAATATGCTTTGAGAGAGAAGCTTTCAAAGAAAGAGAGAGGTAAGAAAAAACACAGATCTCAGAGATTGTGAGCAGATTTGTACTCATTGATTCGATTCAATAGTGGATTGGTGTAGCTCTCGTGATTTTTCTCGCATTTAGGTTTTTCACGTATATATCTTGTGTCTCGTTTCTTATTTTGTTTCTGTTTCTATTACGCAAGTATGATTGTTTTATTTTTCTTTTGGTAATTCATTATTTTCAAGATCTGTAATAGGCGTTGTGAAATTGAGTGTTGTTCATTTGATTTCCTAATTAACAAAACTCGTCTTGCACCATTTCCAAGCCGCCCTCGCTTTTTCATCACCAACTTTCCTAACAACACAAATGCTTAAGGGGTGGATCAAGGCAAAGGTGGATTTACATGGCATTACAGAGGAGGATTTCATTCGAAATCTTCAAGGTGTGAGAAGAATCAAGCCCTAATTTTGACATAATGGCAGGAGGATGGGCGAAATTCGGCTGAGGAAGAAGAAAGTGGGGTGACTGGGAGAGGCGATGTTGTGGTTATTTGGGTTGGTGATGCAGCGGTTACTCTGATTAGGGTATTGTCCACGTATTGCTTATCCATGTTTGGAATAGCTAGGGATTGGAGTAGGTTATCCATGATTAGGATTTGCATATCCATGTACTGAGATATTTGCCCTTTTATCTTCGTTTTCCTTCGCTTCCTTTTGGTTGGCTACTTGTGAACCATTAGAAGCGGTTGTAATCCTTTTCTATTTAAATATAATCTTTTTGCCGAGCAAAAAAAAAAAAAAAAACAACACAAATGCTTACAACAAGCAAACCTTTTGTTATTGACTAAATGACCTCCATTATTGGTTGTACCCCTGAATTTTTGTGTTTTTAGGTTCTTTAATTAGTTTCTACTTCATCGTCATTACCAATACCAACATGTTCAGGAAAATCAAGATCATGAGATCATCCATATATTTTCACGTCATCAAGAGCATCATCCATGCACCTCAAAACAAATTAATAAAGATCAAAATAGACAAGTTAGGCTTATCATTTTTCATGAATTAGTTATGGCATTTTCAATATGTCAACTAGTATTTTTTTTTATCTTCAGAAATAAACAATCAATATTGTTGTTTTACTAATATTTGAACAAATTAGGATCTAAAACCCTAAGCGAACAAAATTAGAGGATGTGAAACCAATTATTTGAACAATATACACTAATCAAACACTATCAAATAAGCTTTTCGTCTATGGACAGATCAAAGCTAGATGGTCAAAATTATCTTATAGTGCCGCAATTGGAGAAGCAGAGGGTGAAGAGGTTGGAGGCTGATCACACCTGCATCCCCTTAAGATAGAAATAAAATCACCTTCTTAGCTAAAATTTTCATCCATTGTAAGAGGAAATGTGGAGGATGAGAGGTTGAAAGAGAGAAGACAGAGAAGTTGGATTCTAGAAGTGAGAAACTCAGTGTTGAGTGCACAATATTTCATATGTAGCGGCTCAATACATCTATTTTGGCATTTGTACACGTTTTAGCTGCTTCAGCGGCTTGGGCAGCACTGAATTTCTTGAGACCAATGCAAGTGAGTCTTACTTGGAGTACACATTGTATGATTATGCAGATGGTGAAATTCGGCAACGTAGTAATATTCGGTCTCTCGACAATATTTGATTTTCATTCGTGCCAAACAACCAAATCTTGTCTCGGGACAGTGAGATTTTATGTTACCATCTCTTTTATCCTTCCCCCTCATACCTTGACAAGAGCAGCAAAAAATCCTAGTTACTAATCTCCCACTCTTATCTTTATGTTTTTTACTTCTACGCACACTAAAACCTACTTTGTACGCATAGACGCTATAAAATTGGTAAGCTTCCTCCTCTGTCATAAATTTCATGTTAATTTTTGGAACTGCATATCATTGCAAATCATGGAATGAATCAAATCTATATCACATGTTGCCTCAGCTAAGTTATGCAAGTCATTTTTCTCGCCTTCATCTTGTTCTTCAATAGGAGCATTTTTTTTTTTACCAAAGCCTTCATCATCGTCAAACTCCAGCCTACAATGAGACTGAACTTCATCTCTTAAACAATTATTGCTCAAGTCCTCAACTTGAAAAAAAAAAAAAAACACATTCGAGACAAATTAATTTTGAAAAAAATTATCGGATAGGCAAGTGAGCGAATGAAAACCTAAACCCAAGAGTTCAAAGTTTCATTCATGTAAATTTAAAAAAAAATGAGGAAAATGGGGAATGATTGCAGTTCAGTTGTCCATAAAAGAGAAATACTTTGTTTGCAAGATTTTTGGAGCCAAAAATCGTTGAGTTATATTATGAGAGTCATAGCCATCATAAAATTCTTTCAGCAATCTACTTTTTGGCAGACAATGGTTTGAGAAGTACTCAATTATTTGTAGGGAGGCTATAAAAAAAATTGTTTGTGGGGAGAAAAAGAGTAGTTGTTTACCTAAACAGAGATGGGAGAAGAAGAGCATTTGCTTTGAATCTCCATGTTCGACATCTGAACTTGCAATGATGGTTGAATAAATCCTCACAACAAAAGCATTCAATCTTTTCATAGGGGATTTGGCACTGAAGATGCATGACTCTTCGTGTTCTTTCTGACGTTTGGGTTTGGAAATTTTTAGATCGTAATGGCAATTGTGTTATTTAAGAAAGATATTTTTTGATTACTTAACAGAGTTAGTGAGGTGGCGAGTGTAGAAGGGTGAGACAGAGAAGGAGGACACAAAAGTATGACAGAGGATCCGGACCTTGTAATGAGAGGTTAGTCCAAATTAGGAATAGCCCTGGGCCAAGGGCCACCAGGCTATTGCCTTGAACCCCAAGTTTTTTATCTTAATTATAGGGCCCCTGAAATATGTAAGTATTAAATATATTATGCATCATAAATAATAAAATTGTGTAGCTCAGTAGTTCAGTGGTTAGGAGGCTTTACAGGGGTAACAAAATATTTTTGGCGACTAAAATATTTTTTGTGGCCAAGTATCACATTTGGCGACTTAAAATTTTGGTCGCTAAAATGTTGCACCTTGGCGACGAAAACATATCTAGTAAATGTCTCGCTTTTGGCGACAAAAAAATGTTTTGTCTGAAAATGTCTCCTTGTTGGCTATTATAACAAGTTTGGTTGAGAAATGATTTCCTATTGGCGACTGAAAAATATTTAGTCAGGAAATGTTTGCTTTTGGCAACTATCACAATTTTGGTCAAGGCATGTCCTTCTTTTGGCGACTAAAATATTTGGTCAGAAAAAATGGAGACTATTACAAGTTTGGTCAGGAAATTTCTTTCTTTTGACGACTAAAAAATATTATATGTAATATGTATATATACATATAATATATATACACACACATATGTGTACAGTATACATATACAAGTTTTCGTAGAAGATCATTACATTTGGAGACAGAATTTACGGCGACAAAAAATTTTAGTGGGCGAAGATTTTTGGCGATCAAATTCCTTGCCTTAGGCGACCAAACGCATAGTCAGAAATGTGTTTTTTCTTGTAGTGACACCAAACAATGGTCTAAGGTTCAACCCTAAACTCTTCATCTTTTACTATAAACATCTATTCGGCTTTCGATATTATATTCATGAATATATGTATGTTGTGTCTCATACATTTTGATTTTTACCACAAGCATTATTTTCAATTTTGTATATACTATATTCTATGTATACATGTTATGTACACACATATATATACATGTGTGTTTGTGCGCGTGCATGTGTTGTATATACAATTGTCACTCTAATTAATTTATTCTTTAAATTGTAATTTGAAGAAAAAATATTAACTCATATGTGATTTGACTCAAGTATTTCGTTTTTGATTTGTTAGCAAATTGTAATTTGAAAAAATATTAACTTGATTGTGTTTTGAATCAGGTCTCTTCATTTCTTTTTTTCTTGTCTTTTTTTTTCCTTCTCATTTTTTTGAGATTAACTAACTCTTATCCATTCTTTTCATTTTAAGATTAAATTTTTTATATTTTCTATACACTCTGAATAGTTTAATAAAATAATTAAAAAGTAACTCATATTTAAATAAATAAATTTAACTTTTGTGTTTTTTTTTTTGGCTAGCATTATTCATATTTTTTTTCAAAGTAAGTTATTCTTTGATTAGAGATAATGGTAATTTGATGAATTTTGATGAACATTAGCCAGGAACGAATTTTCATAATAAAATCCATGTTTTGTCAATTATTTGATTAATGATATAACTATCATACACTATTTTTTAATGTTTTTCTATAAGATCTCTACTACATCAATACAATTAGGTAGTTAGAACTTTTTAGTAGCAAGATTGAAATTCAATCAGTTAATGTGAAGCAACAAAGTACGTTTTAAAATATTTACTACAATTTTAATTGAATTTTCTTTATTTTTCAAAATATGTAAGGGCCTTATTTTTTAAGCTCAGTAAAGGCACCAAAATTCTCAGGGCTAGTCATAGTCGAGATGAGCGTAAATTAATCTAGATATTTGACATAAAGTAGCTTTTCTCAATTGTCATGTAGGATTTGACAATAGTACTTTCGACATTTTTGTTGGAGTTAGTTCTGATGTCATCTCGTCGTCGTTGAGATGAACTAATAATTTATAAAAAGTTGACGAAAGACAAAAAATTATAAAAAAAAATTCACATAATGAGGAATGAAAAAAATAATCAAATAATCAAGTGAGCCCCAAAATGAGTCTTAATCTAGTACTACATCAACATATACAGGAATTGGGGGATGAGGCAGATTTTGGAGGCCTTGGAGATATTTGGCGTCAAGGAGGGATCTATGAGTTAGTAAAGTCTTGGCTATATTCTAAGTTGTTGGAGCTTACATCGTCAATGAGGACTTTGATGACATGCATTCATAAAATCAGATATTTATTTTTCTTGATAAAATATTGAATGAGGAGTAACATGGTTTCTACCGACATTTAAAAATTTCAATTTAATATTTGGTAAACCCCTCCGTCCAAATTAATTAGACAGCTCACTCGCAAGTACAGACTCATTACTTATCAGACACACCCAACACACTTATATCACACCTAATATGTATTTATATAATATGAATACAAAGACTTCCTTTTTGTGTATGAACACCTAGAAAGTTATAAAGTCAAACCCTATGAACATAAAGACTGCCCTTTTGCTCCTACTTTCTCATTCTACTCTTCTTCTTCTTTTTTTTTTTTTTTTTTAATTCAGGATGTCTGACCCAGTCCGCATGTGCTTTAAGTAATTTATAAAAGTTCAATTTTTTTTTCATTCACTTGCCAAGAGTCAAAGTAAAATTTTGTACAAATTTGTTCCTATAAGTGTTGGTAACACCTTTAAAATTTAAAACATAAATCCTTAGAGCATCCATATCAGTTTTTCAATTTTTGGGACCAAATTAAAGAGGAATCCTTACTTTTCTACTTTAGGAAGCCACATTTTTTAATGCCTTTAGCAGCAGACTCTCTATTCTATTCATATTTTATTAAAATATTTGTTCTTTTTATCCTTCATCATATTTGGCGCAATAAACAAGGCAAAGAAATGGACAGAAAAAATAAAAAGTAAATCTTAAGAGGCTATAGTACTGACTCCTCAAACATAAGGAGCTACTGTAACATTCACTAAATAAGGAGGCTATCAAAAGAATATGAAAAAAACGTATCTGAAAGAATTATTCCTAAAAATAGAGAATGAGGAGCTTTGAGGAAGTTGATGTTGATGCTCTTAAAGTACTGAAAACCCTACTATTTATTTTCCCTAGCTAAAAGTACAAAAAAAAAAGAAGAGAGAGAACATTAATCTCTATTTTGAGTCAAGTACTCTACTCTCTATTTTTGCTATCCAAGTTAACTTAACCAATTTTAGAAAGGAAAATTCTAAAAATTATTTTGGTAAATTACCTATAATTAATTAATATCCTATCTCTGTAAGAATATATACTACTGAAAAAGTTAAAAAACTTAGAAAATAAAAAAAATCTCCTTCACAGACAATAATAAATATGTTATTAAAAATTGGACTTACAACTATGAAGAAAACCTCTTGTTAATAAAAGACAAAATTAATGAAAAAGAGGAATGTGAACATAAAAAGACAACAAAAATATAATTTGAGATTTGCTTAGTGACAATTAATTCGCTAGCTACATATAGCTAGTGAAATGGTCTTGAGGCAAAATAACTAGCCTAATAAAGACCAGGTTGGAGATTAAAAAAATATTTGAACTAGATATTATTACTAATAAAATATATATATTAGTTGGAGATGATCTTAATAGGTGAAAAAATCTTAACCATAAAAGAAACCCCTTTAAGGCTCAACTGTAATTGTACTTCCTACAGCTAGTCTTATATGGTTACTCGCTAGTTTCTTGGATTTCAAATTGTTAGGTCATCTACAATATTAGAAAACAGACTCAAAGGTACGAAATTCAGATGAATCTGATCCGATCTACAAATTACTTCTTAAATTCTATATCCAAATTCGATCTGATTGTCAAAACGAATTCAAGAAACATCAATTCGAATAAGAAGGATAACGAAACAGATCACATCAGACTAGGTAAAATTGTCATCCTTACTTTTAAATGAGATCTAGAATGTGAATTTAGTTAGTCTTATGTACAACTTCATCAATCCCCATGAGGAATTTACTAATCATTAAAAGAAGAATTATTTGAAAGACCATAAATTTGTATGCAACTCTCAATTAGTAGTATTGATAGGATCCTGCTGGAAAGAGAGAGAGAGAGAGAGAGAGTTGTATCCAGAAAATCCTGCAGTATTGATATACAGATCATAACAATATTTGACAAATAATTGTTTAGTTTAAATTAATGTCAAGGATTGGTAAAACTTCATAGTGTGTGTCGGTGTATGTGTGTGAGAGAGAAATGGAGAGAGAAAGAGAGAGAGAGAGATTTGATTAGTGTATAAGTTTCTCTTGCTATGTACTAGATTGGGTTTGCTTTTTGACCAAACTGAAAAGCTTCTCACAAAAGTTTGGTATTGTTTCCCTTTGGCGTAGCTTTGTCGGCACGTCTACGATACTTTGCAACGTGGAGCTCTGAAAGGTCCCCTTTAATACTATTGCAGTACGCCAAGGTCGGTCCACCTTCTACTTGCCCATTTAACTGTAATGCAATTTTTTATAATGCAAATAAAATGTTATAATTTTGTCTATTTAACTTGTGCTCAAAATTATATTATTTTAACTCATCACGTGAATTATTATCAATATATATAGGGATCAAAATCATATAATTTCAAGAACAAAACGGATGAAACTATGTTATTTTGCTCGCATTACAAAAATTACACTCAGCTCCCCTAAATCCCATTTAACTTGGGTGTAAGTATCTATTTTAGCAATTTTTTAATTTCCTAAAATAGAATTAAAAAATCAGTTTTAAATGCACTAAAAATATTATACCTTTTCACAACACGAATACGAGTAAAAATTATAGTACAATTCCTTAGACGATCACAAATATAATTTTTTCAATAGTTTTAAACAATTAACAACTTATACTTATGTTAGGAGTTAAATAATCAATAACAATGTATCTGGATGGATGAACACGAGTAACATATCTAGTTCGATACTACGAAACTTGGAAATCTATTAATTGCACCTATAGTTCTTAAATTACTCTTTTTTGTCTTCATTCATTTTTTTATTTGTTAGTTTTGCATAATTTTTTTATAGATTATTAAATAGTCTTGACGCAAAGAATCTAAAGAGGATAAAATTATGTCGAAAAGATAATAAAAAATTCATTAAAAATAAAAAATAAGTCAAAACAAATCACGTGTTGGCTTTTTTTCGTCTTTTCTGATTATTTTTAATATTTGAACATAATTTTTTACCTTTTTGAAACTTCTTGTGTAATGCTCAAATTTTCAGAGACGTTAATTTTTTTTAAAAAATAACTAAATGAAATCGAATTTCATTCCATAACTAGGCAAAGTAAGAGTTTAATTACAATTACTGAGATTAAAGGGGATTATATTTAAAAGCATAGAGCTAAAAATAAATCTAGATACAATAGGGTGAAATCTAGTCTTCTTTGGTATTATCGTACTCGATGATATGGATGTCATGAGGTTCTCCAACGTTGTCTTCGGTACCTAGCATGAAAAGTCAGGGGCAGAGACACCATGAGTGATAAAGCTTAATAAATAACTTCTATCCGTACTTTCAAATTCATGTAGCAGATCAGAGTAATGCATGATCGTGTAATGGATAGGGAATAAGTAGCAGAAGTAGTAAATAATTAAGTGCGAAAAATAAATCAGGTTATACCGTAGGTGATAATTTCACCAATGACAATGTCTAGTTCAATTTTCTAAATTTTCCATACAAGTGTCTGACAAACATACATGTCACAAATCTATTTTAAGTTCTAATTTTTGGGTCTACACAAGTGTTGCATGTAAGTTAAAACCTTTATTTTGGTGTTATGATGCTCGTGTCTGATTTGGTCCCGACCTCTATGTTGAACCGTGTTCTCGGCCACCAACGTTCTCAACATTGCCTTTTGTACGGTACGTTGTGCCGACATCAAAATACCCTACTTCACTTTTACAACATTATGTTTTATTTTAAAGGACACAACAAGGCTTACGAACATAACTTGACTTATAACATAATTTTGCTCATTACATGACACGGCTAATGAGACAACTTGGTTCAAGACGCAGTTTAGCTAAAGAAATCCTAAACACAACTCACCTAGAGGTAAAATTCTTTCTAGATTGCATGTGTCTTCTAAATATATCAAGTTTTGTCCAAAAGGTCTCGTAAGTGCTATGTTTAGTGTCAACCTAACATTCACTAAACCCGAGTGTTCAATATTGTTCAAATACTCTAGTCATGTGTTCATCAACAACAATTAAAATGATGTTCAGATTTTTCATAATGGAATTAAATAAGTATGCAAGGGAATTATTCAACACATAATAACAATGCATAAAGTGAAATGGAAGTTGTCGAGGTCTTGCATATCACATTATGATAATGATCTTGAAGAACACTCATGATGAAGTCTAATCATAGATGCGAGCCTCGTTAGTCTATGTGGGTATGGTTTATGAAGTCAATGGGTTGAGGTTCATGCCAAAATGTGGGACGATTTCTAATTGTGACCAATTAAGGGAAAGTCTTGATTGGTCAAGAATTGTCAACAGGCTTCATATAGTGTTGCTCTTTGACCAATTAAGGTAAAGGTGTGATCTGTTTGGGTGTAACAATTTGGACGCAAATAGAAGCAAGCCTGATGGGTTAGGATGTAGGGTTGACAGATTATGGAGTGAATATGGGATTTGGATAGTAGCCAAGAAAAGAGGGTGACCAGTCGAGCTGAAGAATTTTAGAACAATTTAACAAATAGAGATCGGTTGGGGCTCACATGTGATCGGTTAGACGATCGTCTTCTCTAAAACTTAGATGGGTTTTTCAGCATTAAAGCTTTGTGAAGCTGAAGGTGTTGATCCAAGACAGAAATTAAGAAAAAAAAGGCATGAGTATTTACTTTGCAGTAGGTGATGGAAGCTCAGATTGGGTTCGAATTTGGGGTTTGGTTGGATCCCTCAAGTGGGTTTCACCGACTCTCTTTTACCAAAATGTTTGGATTTCCCCTTCTCACTCAACTCATCAGTGACACTCCCTCTAAAAATCTGGTGTCTTGATTTCATAAAAAGAAGAGAAGGAAGGAAATGAGTTTAAATAGAGAGAGAGAGAGAGAGAGAGAGAGAGTATTTTTCAAAGAAACATGTTGATGTAGGGGGACTAGAGGGTGGCCATGACATCAATAAGGGAAGGAGCCTGTCATTGGTGGAGGGGTTGAGTGAGCAGGTGAAGGAGGGAGCCATTTGAGAAAGGTTTCAAGGACAGTCCTGGTTTAGGAGTGCCAACCATGGGAAGTAGAGGTTTTTGGTTTATTAGTGGATTTTTTACTTGAAGACAGTTCTCAACAGCAGGTGAGGGTGATGATGAGTAAGGAAAATAATATAGTGTGGTTGATACTATGGAGACCAAGGTAAGGTAAAGACCATAGTAAGAGTTGGCCCTGCCAAAATGTGACAAGGCCCATGAAACAGGAATTAGGATTTGCTAGGGTTTGCTAGGGTTCATGGTCAACACATGACAGGGGTATTTATGATGTATAAAATCCATATAATACCATAAATCAAATATGTGGGATTAAATACTTGGAAATTAATTTTCAGATAAATAATTTATATTAAAATTCTTTTTATTGTATTTGATTAAAATTTGGGTACTTACAATCTATTACCTCAAAAGCGTCATGTAATCCGATTATACTCTCCTTATTGTCGACAACCTCAGATCTTACATTCATTTAACATAGCAATTCAACAACTATTTATGATTCCAAATTACAGATCTATGGCATAGTCTCATGTGTGCCTCATGATTTGGACACAAAGATGGCCTTCTCAGCTTGTTGGAGGCCCGACGATCGAATTACAATCCAAGTCACATGTTAGGGTTCCATATCTAGGTCTAACAATGTATCATTCCACTAGGGTTTGGGGTTTTAATTCCATATGAAAGAACAAGATCAAAATCTATGTCTGTTCTATCCCTGCTTGACTTGTCTCAAGGGGCGGTTGACTAGCCTACGATCGACTTGTTAAGTCAGGAGTTCAATCGGTCTAGGTCGGGCGATCAACAAAACATGTTATAGTGACGAACACTATCCTATCTAACCTCCATTTTTAAATGCCAAAATTTCATACACCTATCAAAAACACAACAAAAACCTTAAATTTACAACTATCCAAGCTCTAACAGAGGAAGTTAGTCAACAAATTAGAAGAAAAATTGCATTGGGTGTGTGATTGAGAAAAAATTACTACGCTTGGAAGTAAAGGACATGAAGTACATTATACTATCTTGGTTTCTTGCTCTATAACATCTCTCAAACTCTCTCACTGGTTGTGAATTTGTAGCAGAATGAGTTCAAACATGTTGGAATATATTTTTTAAAAATAATAAACAGTATAATGTAAAGTATAACGAGTGAGATATAAAGCCTGGAAAAACTACGACTCGAGGAAAAATTACAATTGTAAGTCATTGGTTCATGTGCATTCACACACATGTATGTACACATATAGCCATATCATATGCATGTAATATGAAAGTTGTCACGCCCTCAATTTTTAACATAATTTAATAATACATTTACCATTAATAAAGACTCACAATCTCACCAAAATTTCCCAAAAAGTACATTGATGATAGAGTAAATCAAAATAAGTTTGAAATACATTACATAAGTGGTCGCTTCGACCAAAGATCATCATCTCCAAAGCCAAAAAGGAGTTAAGTGGTTTACATCATTTGAATAGAAATAGATAAGGTACGATTTACATTACATCTTTTCAAAAATGGTAAATAAAAGATGTTAAGTAAATCATCCGATAAAGCTTTCAAAAGTATGCATGTCGATCCATGCAAGTCAAGCACTCCATGCTATCACTCCAAGGTTGTACCTGAAAAGAAAGAAGGGTTGAGCTCGACAGCCCAGTAGGAAAATCTACACAAGTATTACATGCATATGACATGATATGATATGTCGCACAAACAATTATGTCAACACAAGCAGAGATAGAGTCAACGGAAGTAATACTCAATTGAGAGAACATATAGGTAACTCTTTTATGTACTTGGGTTTCCTAATTCATTCAATTCCAAGTCCACAAATGTCATGTGTCTCCAATGTGTCCGTATCATGCGTCAAAGTGTCATTCCTGGCACTCCCGAAGGCATTCCAGTACATTCCTGGCACTCCCGGAGGCATTCCAGTACATTCCTAGCACTCCCGAAGGCATTCTAGTACATTCCTGGCACTCCCGAAGGCATTTCAATACATTCCTAGCACTCCCGAAGGCATTTCAATACATTCCTAGCACTCCCGAAGGCATTCTAGTACATTCCTGGCACTCCCGAAAGCATTCCAGTACCTCGTTCACATATGTCATGTGTCACGTAACGTTCGTGTCATAAAAGTATGCCCACAAGTCATAAAATTCATCACTTTCATCCATTAGGTTTAATGTCAAAGTGTGTCACATGATTCACTTCTTATGTTCTCATTTATGGCATAATACAACGCTTAACGCAATCTAAATCATTAAATAAAAGACAATAATTAATGTCCAAGGAAAGTACGTTTAAGGGTTCATGGGGTTCCAAAGTTGACAAGAGATTGCGCCAAAACAAGTGCGAAAGTATAGCCCAAGTCTATGGAAAGTTTCAAGGGAGAAGACACCGGTGTGCCCAAAAACAAGGCACCGGTGCTCAGCCAAATACCAAGATACAGAGAGCTTTTGACACCGGTGTCACCAAAACAAGGCACCGGTGTAAGGTCCAAAGTCTGGGAAATCTCAAAGGGAGACACCGGTGTCACCAAAACAAGGCACCGGTGTCAAGTACTTAGTCTGAGATATAGAAGGCAAATTCAAGGGAGGCACCGGTGTATCAAAACCAAGGCACCGGTGTCAAGGCACAAAAATCATAATCTGAGATACAGAGAACAAGTGACACCGGTGTAACAAAATTAAGGCACCGGTGTCAAAGCACAAAATCAGAGATACAGAGAACAAAAGACACCAGTGCCACCAAAACAAGGCACCGGTGTATCAAGTACGAACAAGGCAATTTCAAGCAGATTTCTACTCTAAGTTTAGGGCTTTTCCACACCACTTCCAAGCATCAAAAGACTACCAAATCAAGTTCTACAAGCGTAATAGGTGTGAGAAATCCCTACCTCAACTTCCGGGTGCAAGAAACAAAGCTCCAACTTCAAGCTTTAGCTCCCAAATGTTGAAAAAGACCAAATACACCTCCTCCAAGCAAATGGTAGCAAACCAACACCGGCTATCACCCAAGGAGGAGAGAAATGCGTAGGATCTTCAAGGAATCGAGGTTTGGAGCAAGTTTTTCGGAGGGGGTTTTTGGAGAGAGAGCAACGTGAGGGAGAGAGGAAAAAATGGGTTTGGTTTGGACCAATTAGATTTTAGTCTGATATCAACTAAACCCAACACCTAAAATTATACTTGCACCAGATTTCACAACATGCTACCACAAGCCCCCAAGGTTATCACCTTATATCACATTGACCCCAAATCATGTTTTAACACCAAATTTCACATACTCCACATTAATTAAGATTATTAACCCGAACATTAATATAAAAATTTTAAATTTTCCGGGTCTTTACAAAATTAATAAATTGAATAATATTTGAGGCCTACCCCAGTACTTGGCTCCACATAACTAATCATTGTGTGTACCGATGCCTCTCTGAAAACAATTTATGTGCTCCTAGAAGATTTTATCAAATTTTCAAATTAAATATTAATAAACATAATTCAACTAATTAAGTCCCCAATTACACTAATTAAGCTCAGATATTGGGTCGGGATCTCACAAGAGATGCTTGTTGTTTTACTTTCGCATCATAGTACTTCTTCATCCTTTGTTGCTAGAAAGCCATCTGTGTGACGCTTGTTCTCAATCTTTGTCTAGCAAGTCCATGCTCAGTTGCATGGTCTCCTCATTTCAATCGGCACTGTAGGAGTTCAATAAGTGGCTAGGTAAGCCGACTTCGATCGAGATTACTACTTCACTCCCAAAGATCAGTTAGAATAGACTTTTTTCGATTTGAGTCCTCACTATGGTGTGGTGTGGTATGCCTACAAGACACTAGCCAGTTGCTCGACCCAAAGTCCTCTAGATGTATCAATTTTGGTCTTGATGATGCTGAGTAGTATTCTATTGGTTACCTCAATCTTTTCATTAGTTTTGGATACTTTAGTGTTGTGTATCTAACCTGCTTTCTGAATTGTCCCGAGAAGTTTTTGATAGGTCATTACCAAACTGCTCCCCATTTTTCCTGATGATCGAGTATAGAATCCCAAGCCTGCAAATTATGTACTTGTGAATGAAATCATATGTTACTTCCTTGGTGATTTTGGCTAATTGTGTAGCCTTTACAAACTTGGGGAACTATTCGATGGCAATGATTGCAAACTTGTTCTGCTTGAACCCTAGAGAAAGTGTCCCAACAATGGTGATTCCCCACTGAACGAAAGGCCTTGGGCTTTGGTCGGGGGTCAGCTCATATGGTGGTTAATGGTGGAGGTTGGAGAACCTTTGGCACCTGTTAGGTTTATGGACAAAGTCAGCGGTGTCTTTCTTCATAGTTGGCCAAAAGTATCCTGTTTGAATTGCTTTGTTGGTCCGTGCTCTTCCTCTCGAGCGGTTTCCACATGTCCCCTCATGGATTTTTTCTTGAAGGAAAAATTGACTCCATTTTTTGGCATGCATCTCAAGAATGGCATAGTGTAGGCACACTTGTGGAAGACGTCATTCCTCAAGTATACTTGCTAGATTTGTACATTATTTTTCTTTCTTTTGTCCGACGACCAGTAATTTTTCATCCTTTATGTATCGCATGATTGATTTCACCCAGTCCATGCACACTTAGGATTGTGTTATCTCTTCTCAGGCCTAGCTAGTGCCTTGTCTTACTAGGTATTCAAGCTAGGATTCTAGGCTGAGCTCTCTTTCTAGTGCACTAACTAGCCGAATGAGTGCGTCTACTTGGTGAGTCTGTTCTTAATGAATTTGAACGACTTGAGTTAGCTCAAAGTTCTTGTCCAGCTGATCCAAGATCATCTGGTCCTTCTGTAATCTTTATTCCTTAGTCATAGCTTCTCTACTTTTTGGGAGACCACCAATTGCGAATCACTACATAAATTTGACGTTTTTGCTAACATCTTGTTGGCACAGCTTCAAACCAGCAATGGACACCTTGTATTCTTCATCATTTTTGGTGGCCTTCAACTTGAATTTGAGGGCATATTCCAAGATGTCCCCCTTTGAGAGGTTAGAACTACTCATGCTCTACTCGGTTGTCCAATGGCCTACCCCTCCCCGTTGACCACCCATAATACATCTAGGTTGATAGTTGTTGCCTTCTTCATCACTTGTTTTCCTATTGGGGTTTTCTCATCTGCTTCTGATCTGATCTCTCTTTAGTTGGCTCCTCATCCCCACCAAGGAATTCAGCTATGGAATCAGCCATGACTTGTCCCTTGATTGGCTTGCTCGACTTGTATAGGATGTCAAATACCCCAAGCTCAACTAAACAATTCACTAGCCAACCAAACGTTTCAGGCTTTTGTAAAGCCTATTTTAGCAGCTGATTGGAAAGAACAACGATCGTACATGCCCCAAAGTAGGGCCTGTCCTGTTAGGGACCAGTGCATAGGCCAATTGTCCGTTTCGTGGATAGTGTTATCTTGGCCCTCAGTAGGCTCTCGTGGCATAGTACATCGGCTTTTGGATCCCTATTTCTTCTTTGATTAGCGTTGGCTCATTTTTGAACTTGAGACCGCTAGGTATAAGTGCATCTATTCATGAGTAATCATCTGTGAGAGTAGTGGAGGGGAGAATAGATATTCATTCAACTTCCCCAATGTTTCTTCCCACTTTGGGGTCTTCAAAAGATTTCTTCAGAGTTTTACTACTAGTCATTCTAGTAGGTCAATTTTGCAGCTTGTACAACATGTTAAACTTGATAGAGTCAGCAACATCATCCAATAGGTCAATTGTACGAATACCGATCTCGATCAACATTCTTAACCCTAGACATTTTCCCTTTCAAATACACACTTATGTTGAAGGAAAGCGAACAAGAAATAATTGCAAAGTATGTTTAACAATCACTAATTAACTCAAACTCTAAACATAAACGTAGTCAAAAATCACTCAAACACATACAAAGAATAGAATGTAACCTACAATTGAAAACATAACTACCACTTTCGTGTCATGGATACAACAAGCAAATACAATGAAACCTAACGCGAGCCCAATGCATGTCAAGTGCAATACAACTACAAGCCCTAATTAGTTTGTGTTTCTAAATGCGAATAGAAAGATGGACAATTTGGTAGAAATATTAGGGACATTTGGTATAAATATTACCTTCCAACCCCTATCTGTGTGTTAAATGTATCACAACTATTTTCGTTTCAGACGTTAAATTCAAGCCCTAATATCGGTGATCTTCGATTTTATGTTGATTGAGTACCCCATTGCATATTTAGAGTAAAAGCTCTATCGTTCTTGGTATCACAGTACATTCTCCCTCCCTTCCTTGGTTCTTTTCCCTCGTATTACACTTTTGGTGGAAGTTGGAATGTGGCTTCCATCGCCACCGTACATGTGTCCAAGAAGGTGAATTGTACGCGGGTATAGGAACCTTCTACACACTTGGAATATCCTGGCATTTCATGTTCTTTTCTTTTGACGCTTTTTATTTTCCTATGGGGTAAAATGATAAATGCAAAACCTCAATTAAAGTTTGATTGTCGACTGCCCTAATTAATAGGTTGAGTCAGTGCAGTTTCTAAAACTACATGAACGGTATATGCCATTGTTGAAAACCTCAGGGGAGGTAAGTGAAATTTATTAAAAGTAAAATACAAGAAATGACTAAAATATCTAATTAACATATTATTTTTTTCATGTATTTTTCTCACTAAATTCAGCATGCCAAATTAAACAAAGCAAAGAGAAGTGAAATATCATGTTCCCAAAAGAATTGCCCACAAAAGTGCGTGCCAAAGGTCTAATGTGAACTTCTTTTACCCTTTGGAACGTTAATTACATGAAGAATGCAGAATCAGCCTTTGACGGAGTTTGTAATTAAAGTACTCAATTACGGTTTTATCACCGACCCGCTTAGACAGAGACAGGGGGAGTGAGTTCAGTTTTGTCATTTTAAACAAAATACATGTACCGCCGTCCATGTCCGACAAATGGGTCGGTTACCCATTTACAAAGGGCCCAAGATGTTTTTCTTCCACCAACACTAATCCCGAGTTATTCAAAATTTGTTCCCCTAACTGCGGCATAATGGTAGCACTTGTCGCGGCTTTTTCATGAAACCAGATTTTGTAACTAAATTATTAGTCTGCCCATTTCACCTGACCTTACTTTTGTTATCTTTTAGGAAGTCCTACATTTGTTGCTTTTTCATGCCCTTTTTTAAGTCTTGATTTTACACTTATTCTTACATAATTCACACTTTTATTGCTTTATTAGTGTCTTCTAGTAACTTAAATCAATATGAGAAAGTTGTCCCATTACTTAACCATTTTTATTTCTCTACGTCTTTATTAAGAGAGTGAGTGAGTGAGTGGACGAACAAAATACTCATAAATCTTGTCCTTTATTTTACTTCTTCGTAATTTAACCACTATTACCTTAAATACCTGAAGACTTATAAAGTAACACCTATTCACTTGCTAGCTAAACTAATTAAATATTGTTCAAAATAATTACTTTTTGTCATTTAATAGTATTATTGTCTCATCATGTATCTTTTTCATACACAATTGATGATGCCGAAAACTAGATTGATACTCTGATACTCATGCGTTGGTTCTTGGACAAAAGCCCGAAGACAAGGAGTATTTTTTGTTGAAAACCAAAGAATGGCAGTGGCTCTCAATCGCTTCATAAGTGTTATTTGATAAGTGCCAACTATTCTTTGAAACTCTAAAAAAACAACCGAAGGAATTTTAATTAAGTGGAGCATTGAGTGTGACGAAGCACTTGATCGGCTAAAGTATATCTCTCTTCAGCACCACTGTTGACCAAGCCCGAAGAGTGAGAAATGTTCTATCTATATCTCGCGATCTCGGATCATGCAGTCAGCTCGGTCTTGGTTTAGCAAATCGAAAGGGGAAACAATATAGTGTACTATGCAAGCAAAAACTGCTCAGTGCAGTAACCAAGTAATTTTCTCTTTAAAAATTAACTCTTGCACTTGTCACAGCATCTAAAAAATTGGCAACCTACTTTCAAGACCACATTATCATAGTCCTGACTGAGTATCCCCTCAAGTCCTTGTTGCGAAAGGCCGGCCTTTTTGGGAGGATATCATATTGGGCCATTGAGTTGGCTAACTTCGACATTCGATTTCAGCCCTACACGGCCATAAAAGCCTAAGTCTTGGCAGACTTTATTATCGAGTCCACCCCTCGGCCGGAACCACATGCAGTTACCAACAAATCCACTGAGCAAGTTGTCGATCAAAGCAAAACAGTGATCCCTTCGTCCTTGTTCAAGAGGGATATTTGGAAACTTTATATTTACAGAGCTTCAAACAACCGGGGGGGGGGGGGCAAAGCAGGAGTTGTTTTAATCTCACTATCGAGTGTTGTATGAGCACTCCATTTGGTTAATTTCCAGCGTCCAACAATGAGGCAAAAGAGGTCCTTTTGGATGGATTTAGAACAATAACATCATTAGGGATTGATGAGCTGGTGATTCATAGCGATTCTCAGTTGGTTGTTAATTAGATGTCTGGAGAATATGAGACCAGGGACGAAAAGATATGTAGATATGTAAGTAAGGCCAAGGAGTTGGTTGACAAATTTAAGGGAATTAGAATCGAATAGGTGGCAATTGAGAAGAATTTGCACACCGACCCGGCAGCCGGGTGGCTTTAGCCGTCGAAGCCGTAGGACTGTGGACCATCTCAGTCAACACACTGGCTCGGCTCAATATCAAGTAATGTCAGTCGGTAGAAGTGTTAATGGAAGAACTCAATCCAAGTTGGATGGATCCAATAATGACATACTTGAAAGATGACAAACTTCCAGTTGACAAATGGAGACCCACCGCATTGTGCACAAATCAGCACAATTTTGGGTCTTGCCAAATTCCAAGCTATATTGATTGTCATTCTCTAAACCATACTCATATACTGTGTCCATCTACATAGCAATCACTCAAGGATATTGGTGGCCCAAAATACGAGATTATGCACAGACAATTGTTCAAAAGTGTGACATCTGCCAAAGGTTCTCACCAATCATTCGGCAACTGGCGAAAGAGTTTTCACCCCTCATCAGTCCCTAGCCATTTGCGCAATAGGGGTTAGACATACTCGAAAAAATGCTAACGGCACCTGGCAGGTTCAAGTTCTTAATTACAGCCACTGACTATTTCACCAAAGTGCGTTCAAGCCGAGTTGCTCATCATTATAGAAGACAAGGATGTGAAGCGATTTGCCTAAGTGAGGGTGTTGTGAGGTCACGGCCATAAGATTTAGGTTGTTTTATAAAATGCTCATGAGAATCAAGATTTGTACACATGGCCATAAATAGTGTCAGCCTGCACGTTAAGTTACCGTACCATATGTGTGATAGTGGACTTCTATTTAATTAAGAGTTTCAATTCAAGACCTAGTTTGCTGAGTTATGCTAGAGGATAACTATTGTCTCTAAGTGTAGTGTTCAAGTCCAAAAGGCTCCTACACTTGTTATATAATAAAAAAATATTCAATATTTCAATTACAATAATATATAGATGATTTTTATTTTGTTCGATTTTAAGGAGTTTTGGTCCTTGTGAGTGAGTGTTGAAAACAGGGTGTCTAGAAGCCCTAAAACTTTTTTAAACTTAATTATTTGATAATTGAAAATTTAAACTAATGGGTGTTTAGTTTAAAATGAAACACTACACCTTTTGATTGATTAAAAGACTTAAGTCTTTTAGTTTGGAAGGACATGTACTTTTGAATGCACATAAAGAGTTCTATATTAAACAGAACTCCTCTCTCTCTGACTGATCTGTCTCTGCCTCTCTCTCTTACATATCATTGTTATTTCTGTATATATTTTGGGCATCCGAAAACGTTGTTGGCATTTGTCTGCTATAATTATGAATTGTGGATTAAACCACTATAAGCATTCTAGGTTATATCTTAAAGAGATATATTAAACAGAACTCCTCTTTCTTTGTCTCTCTCTCTCTCTCTCTCACTCTCTTACATATCATTGTTATTTCTGTATATATTTTGGGCATCCGAAAACGTTGTTAGCATTCGTCTGCTATAATTATGAATTGTGGATTAAACCACTATAAGCATTCTAGGTTATATCTTAAAGAGATATATTAAACAGAACTCCTCTTTCTTTGTCTCTCTCTCTCTCTCTCACTCTCTTACATATCATTGTTATTTCTGTATATATTTTGGGCATCCGAAAACGTTGTCAGCATTCGTCTGCTATAATTATGAATTGTGGATTAAACCGCTATAAGCATTCTAGGTTATATCTTAAAATTGTGTACGATTGACTGAACCTTCACATACGGAGGAGATTGTAATAACGGCTTGTCGTGCCTACTCGAATCTCACTGGCTATTTTCTAATCCTTATTTCGTGTGATTTGATTTTAAAGTTTGCATTTGTTTCAGATTTATTATTTGATTTTCCACTCAAAACACATTGAAAACATTGTTTATGTTTTAATTTGATATTGGTTTTCAAAAAAATAAAATACGCCTTGTCTTAGAATTTTTGTGCAGGAACTAACGCATGAGTAGCAGAGTATCAATCCAGTTTTCAGCATCATCAAAATTATGTTTGAAGAAAATACATGGTGAGACAATAATACTGTTAAATGACAAAAAGTAATTAATCTGAATAATATTTTGTTAGTGAGGAAGCGAATAATGAGACAACTTTCTAATATTGATTTAAGTTACTAGAAGACACTAATAAGAATTTTGCTACACACACAACATTTTGCACAACATTGTGCACAACACAGTCCAAAACGACGTCGTTTTGGACTGTTTCTAAAAAAAAAATTAAAAGCTGAAATTGCTCTTGTTAGGATCATATTTCCCTCCAAAAAACTGAAACCCTGTAGTTTAGAGTTCAGTCGGAGAGAGAAAGTGATACTTCTTCCCCAACTTCCCCTCCCCCAAAACCAGTCGGCGACCACTGCTGGCGTGCACCCCAACGACGACGACGAAGGTCTATCTCTCACGTCTCTCTCTCTCTCTCTCTCTCTCTCTCTTTGTGTGTGTCCAACTGTTCATATTAGATAAAGTTGGATTGATATTAGATTTGTGTTTTCTAAATGGTACAAGTCTAGCATATTGTTGGTGATGCTATGTGAGTGGAAAAATATATATATCAGTATGTATTATGCAACACCAAGACCATGGAAAATAGTGAAGCGTAAAAAATATATATCAGTATGTCTGAAGCAACACCAAGACCATGGAAAATAGTGAAGACCATGAAAAATATATGAAGACCATTTATGTCAAGACCATGGAAAATATATCTGTATCTCTTATCCATTTGTATCTGCATAGCTATATTTTTGTATCATTTATTTTTTTGTCTTATATCTGTATATCTAATTTGATGAGGTCCATTTATTTTTTCATCTGTTGTCCACTTACAGCATGTGTTAGGAATGGTGTATCCATTTTTGTTCTTGATTAATGCATACCAATGGAAATTTTAGTAGTACTTCTGATCATAACTTAGCCTTATCACTGATTGAGTATGACCTTTGTTTTTGAACCAGCAGATGACGTCGTTGGAGTCTATTCTGTCAGCAATGCCTCCAAACATGGAGTGTGGAGAAGAAGAGGTAGGAACTGGGGAGAAGGTAACTGAAAATTATAAAGATAGAGTTGAAGAACCAAAGGAGGGAATGATATTCGAGACATTAGAGGAAGCTTATCTCTATTATGTTAGCTATGCCAAAGAAAAAGGGTTTGCTGTGGCTAAAAGGACATCGAGAAAGGGGAAGGATGGAAAGTTAAGAGATGTAACAATTTCATGCAGTCGTGCAGGAAAGGCCAGGGTGACAACAAGCAATCCAGTCAAACCGCGCCCACAAACAAGAATTAATTGCCCAGCTCGCGTTACTGTTGTTATATACCCAGATGAAAAGTGGAGGTTAAGTCGGGTTGCTTTGGAACACAATCATGAACAGAGCCCTGGAAAGGCAAGATATTTCAAGCACAATAGAGTACTAGATGAACACGCAAAAAGAAAACTTGAATTGAATGACCAAGCTGGGATTAGAATGCACAAGACTTATGACTCACTTCAGATTGAGGCTGGTGGACCTGATAAGGTCCCGTATCTTGAGAAAGACTGCCGAAATTATTTGGACAAACTTCGACGATTACGACTTGTGGAAGGAGACGCAGAAGTGATGCATCATTATTTTATGAAGATGAAAGCTGACAATTCTGATTTTTTTTTTTGCAATCGATTTGAGTGAAAAGGGTCGAGTAAGGAATGTATTCTGGGCTGATGCAAGGAGTAGGGCCGCTTCTAAGGAGTTCGGTGATGTTGTGACCTTTGACACAACGTACTTGCTAAACAAGTATGACATGCCTTTCGCTCCATTTGTAGGTGTGAATCATCATGGCCAGTCAATTTTATTGGGATGCGGACTCATCTCTCACGAAGATACAGAATCATTTTCATGGTTATTTCAGACTTGGACGACATGCATGTGGGGTATTGCTCCAAAAGGTATAATTACCGATCAATGTATGGCCATGAAGAATGCTATAGAAAATGTACTCCCAAACACTCGACATCGGTGGTGCATATGGCATATTATGAAGAAAGTGCCAGAAAAGTTGAGCGGATACAACACCTATGAGAAGATTCGTTGGTGTATGCGGAAGGCAGTGTATGATTCACTGACAATAGAACAGTTTGAGGATGCTTGGGGTGGATTCATACAAAAGTACGAGCTTCAAAGTAACACATGGTTAGAGAGGTTGTATTCGGAGAGGAAACGATGGGTGCCAGCATATGTAAAGGATGTATTTTGGGCAGGAATGTCCTCCACACAAAGAAGCAAGAGTATGAATGCGTATTTTGATGGTTATGTACATTCGAGGACGACCTTGAAACAATTTGTAGAGCAATATGAAAATGCATTGGCGAATAAGGTGGAAAATGAAAAACAAGAAGATGTTAAAAGTTGGAACACTTACATCCCCTTAATAACTGAAAGTGAGTTGGAAAAGCAATTTCAAGAGGTTTACACGAATAAGAAGTTTGTAGAGTTTCACAAACAATTTGTCGCGAAACTTGATTGTAGATGTTCAATTAGAAAAGAAGGTGATGTTGTGTCTGAATATGAGGTCAAACAGTGTGTTACATTTGGAGAAGGAGAAGAGAAAACGAGGAAGCAAGTGTCATTTATTGTCGCTTTTAATGTAGAAACCAATGAAGCACATTGTGATTGTCGCTTGTTTGAGTATAGAGGAATGGTGTGTACACATCAACTGATGGTGTGGCATGAAAGGGGAATTCAAAGAGTGCCTAGCAAGTTTGTATTGAGAAGATGGTGCAAAAATGTGAAAAGGGTCCACACCAAAATTCGAATTAGTTACGATAAGTCGTCAACCTCAGTTGAAGCGCGTAGGCATGATAACATGTGTAATCTCTTTAATGAGGTTACCGATTTAGCGGAAGATTCTCAAGAAAAGTATGAAGTGGTTATGACACGGGTAAGCGAGCTCAAACGAGAATTGATGGAAGTTCCTGTTGTTTGTGAAAGTAATGTGATTTTCGATGCTCGTGATGCTTCATTTTCACTCGGCGATGGGGTTCTATCTTCCAAACAAAGCACAATCTTACTTGACCCGGAAGGTGTTCGACGAAAAGGGAGACCTCCGTGCAAAAGAAAACAAAGTGCTATGGAAAAAATTGTGAAGAAAAAAAAAGAAACAAAAAAGAAGACATTGTCTAAAGAAAAAGTCAAGGTATGAGTTCTTCCCGATTTGTTGCTTGTTAGCTAATATGGATATATAGACTTATTCGATGAAAGTTTACTAGTTAAGTTGTTCCATAATTTCAGGAGGTTGAGAAGATGGTGGTTGACCATGGATTTGGAACACAAGAGAGCGCTATAAATATAAATGTACTCATTTTTATTTTATTGCACCACTTAATGTTTTATGTTAATGTGACTAAAATTTTTTTTTTAATTGTTGGACAGAGTCAGGCAACTTACATGGGGCCGTCAGTGTGGCCGAACATGCTTCCATGTCAATACGTGCAACCAAATATGGCACAAGGCCTCCTCCCATTTTCTCAAATTTTATGCCCAACCGAAACAAGTTTGAACCAATTTATGCCATCGTTTCCAAGTTCACAAAGCTTATTCAATGGTCAAGTTTGGATGGGTCAATCAACTATTGCGGGTAGTCAAGTTTGGGGAGGACCACAACCAAAGTTAGGAGACGGAGGTCAAAGTTTTACGGAAATGATGAATGCAACGAATAATGGTGAAGAGTAGTCCATTTGGATTGATAAATATGTAATTCTTTTGTCATGACATTGATGAATCTATGACATTGATTGTCACAAAGTTGAGTTTTATATCGTTTGATTCAATGACATTGTGAGTTGCAAAGTTGTGTTTTATAGCGTTTGATTCCATGCCATTGTGCGTTGCAAAGTTGCAGTTTCTAGTGTTTTATTCAATGACATTGTGAGTTACAAAATCATGTTTTATTGCATTTTTTGAAAAAATTTGACATGATGTTATTGCTTTATGGTCTAACCCGACGCCTCGCGTCTCAAACAAATAAGGGCAACAATGGAAACCACTAAACCATTAGACATAGGATGCAGGAATTACACTTCCATTTGCCGATAACATTTAATTGAAGAATACACCCAATGTGCATAACATTGAACTGTCAAAATCCAATTCACAAAACCATTACATACACTGATGGAAGAATACAGTTGAGGCAATTCCTATTCTTACATTTCCAATAAACTCATGGTAGTATACAGTTGAGGCTATTCTTATTCATAAAACCATTACATTTCCATTATACTGATGGAAGAATACAAGTGAGGCAATTCCTATTCACAACAAAATCCTATTCACAACAGCATCCTTCTCAGTTTAGGCAATTCCATAATTTGCAGCATCCTATTCACAATGGCAGCATCAGCAGTAGCAGCAAAGGATAATTGAAGTGCCGGATTGAACATCAAGCCCAAAGGATAATAGAAGTGCACATCTGTAAAAACAAAACAAAGACCATCAGTTGCAAGAAGTAAATGGACTTAGACCCCTTCGTTTAAGGAATCATTTTCTCTGTTTAGAATACAGGAAGTAAATAGAGTTTCAATTTGGCTTAGTAAAAAAATGCTAACATTGTAAAAGAGTGTAAGGTTTTGCTGCAGGAAGTGAATGACACATCTTGAATTGTATAAACTCAAACCCATCTTTTGCTTCAGAATGCTATTACAACAGCTAAAGAGGGAGGGAGCCTCAATACACATAGTTCAAGTTATTATCAGCAAGGCTTAGCAGCTATAACTGATAACAGGAGTTAACTAAACCACACACCATGCCATTTGAACTACAATGATTAAGACTTCCTATTAAAAAAACATATATGTTTGTAAATATGTCCATAAGAGATCATGATTGTGGTTTTTCTCAATTCTCACAAGTTCAAAGGCTCCAATTACAGCTATAATAAGTTCATGCAACTATGATACAACATGTATATTACGTTAACTTTTTACGACATAATAAGAGAACACGAATCTTAAAGCTACTAAGCATAATTATCTATTCGCCGTTGCTGAGATGAATAACCAAATGGCCTCACATATTCCAAACATCAATATTATTGAGAAGTTCTTGAAGAATTGCTTTTTCTTGACCTGGAAACTAAAACAAAAATTCCATTCAATAAATCGACATCGAGGTTAAAAAAGAGAGGGTATGTATTTAACTAGAGACAAACGTCTCAACAAATAAAAATAAATATGAACCAAAATACTTAGAGATATAAGCAAACTTTCTGGCAGAACGAAATCCCCCATCAGTCAATAACTCAACCTTTTATCTTAATTTAAGTAAAAACTTCAATAAAAGCTTCTGCTGATATGAAGCACTCAAATCGCCATACCCAAATCTAAGCAGAAAAGCTTGACTAATGGCATAAATTTTGAAAAAGGAAAATGGCCTTCAAAAAAATCAAGGATTTTGATCTTCAAAGATTTAATTAAAAATTTCACCAACCTCAGTTTGATAAGATTAGAGTCACGGAGGGGAGGGAGTTTTGAAACAAATCTGAGTTTTATTAGAGATTTGAGTAAGAAGTGGAGATACACACACACACACAGAGAGAGAGAGAGCTTACCCAGCATTGAAAATAATTGGGGGCAGCAAATAGATGAAGAACAGTTCTTCATTGAAAGTAAGTATTTGCGAGCTGTGGCCTTTACTGATCAATAACACCACTAACCCTGCCACCAAACCCTAACGCGAAATTCCCATTGAAAATCAAAAACACCGAAATATGCCAAAATGGTCGAAACCCATTTACTAAAACCAAAACCCAAATCATTGACGACATAATAGTAACAAAACCAACCAGAAGAAGGGCAGTGATTGATTCATTAGCCCACCGATTCTCCTCGATAAGGTGACCAATCACGATGCAAGCACAGAGGAGGGCAACAAACACAGTAATAGCAATGACGGTGCTGGTATCGAGAATTGAAGAGGAGGTGGGTAGTGAGAAGTGGACCGGAATGGAATCAGAGAAACCCATTTTTTGCTAGTTGCTGTTGTTATTTCCTCTGAATTTGGCATTCACAGTAGGGTATGGATAGATGGGTACGGAAAAAAAGGAACGAAGTGGCCGATGTGGTGGTCGCAGCAGGTGGAGGTTGAGGCGAAGACATTGGTGGTGGTCGCGGGCAGGAGAGAGACCAGCGTGAGACACCGGAGAGAGTGCTGGTGGTTGCGATTCGGTGGCCGTGGTGGCGATTTGGTGGAGGGGGATGGTGGAGCGGAGGGTTGGTTTTGGGGGAAACTGTTCCTGAACTTTGGGGAAGAAGAAAACGGACAGCAATTTGAGCTTTTAATTTTTTTTTAGAAACAGTCCAAAACGACGTCGTTTTGGACTGTGTTGTGCACAATGTTGTGCAAAATGTTGTGCGTGTAGTTTGATAAATGCAAAACCTCAATTAAAGTTTGATTGTCGAGTGCCCTAATTAATAGTTTGAGTCAGTGCAGTTTCTAAAACTACATGGAAGGTATATGCCATTGTTGAAAACCTCAGGGGAGGTAAGTGAAATTTATTAAAAGTAAAATACAAGAAATGACTAAAATATCTAATTAACATATTATTTTTTTCATGTATTTTTCTCACTAAATTCAGCATGCCAAATTAAACAAAGCAAAGAGAAGTGAAATATCATGTTCCCAAAAGAATTGCCCACAAAAGTGCGTGCCAAAGGTCTAATGTGAACTTCTTTTACCCTTTGGAACGTTAATTACATGAAGAATGCAGAATCAGCCTTTGACGGAGTTTGTAATTAAAGTACTCAATTACGGTTTTATCACCGACCCGCTTAGACAGAGACAGGGGGAGTGAGTTCAGTTTTGTCATTTTAAACAAAATACATGTACCGCCGTCCATGTCCGACAAATGGGTCGGTTACCCATTTACAAAGGGCCCAACATGTTTTTCTTCCACCAACACTAATCGCGAGTTATTCAAAATTTGTTCCCCTAATTGCGGCATAATGGTAGCACTTGTCGCGGCTTTTTCATGAAACCAGATTTTGTAACTAAATTATTAGTCTGCCCATTTCACCTGACCTTACTTTTGTTATCTTTTAGGAAGTCCTACATTTGTTGCTTTTTCATGCCCTTTTTTAAGTCTTGATTTTACACTTATTCTTACATAATTCACACTTTTATTGCTTTATTAGTGTCTTCTAGTAACTTAAATCAATATGAGAAAGTTGTCCCATTACTTAACCATTTTTATTTCTCTACGTCTTTATTAAGAGAGTGAGTGGACGAACAAAATACTCATAAATCTTGTCCTTTATTTTACTTCTTCGTAATTTAACAACTATTACCTTAAATACCTGAAGACTTATAAAGTAACACCTATTCACTTGCTAGCTAACTAATTAAATATTGTTCAAAATAATTACTTTTTGTCATTTAACAGTATTATTGTCTCATCATGTATCTTTTTCATACACAATTGATGATGCCGAAAACTAGAACGATACTCTGATACTCATGCGTTGGTTTTTGGACAAAAGCCCGAAGACAAGGAGTATTTTTTGTTGAAAACCCAGGAATGGCGGTGGCTCTCAATCGCTTCATAAGTCTGTTATTTGATAAGTGCCAACTATTCTTTGAAACTCTAAAAAACCAACCGAAGGAATTTTAAGTGGAGCATTGAGTGTGACGAAGCACTCGATCGGCTAAAGTATATCTCTCTTCAGCACCACTGTTGACCAAGCCCGAAGAGTGAGAAATGTTATATCTATATCTTGCGATCTCGGATCATGCAGTCAGCTCGGTCTTGGTTTAGCAAATCGAAAGGGGAAACAATATAGTGTACTATGCAAGCAAAAAACTGCTCAGTGCGGTAACCAGGTAATTTTCTCTTTAAAAATTAACTCTTGCACTTGTCACAGCATCTAAAAAATTGGCAACCTACTTTCAAGACCACATTTTCATAGTCCTGACTGAGTATCCCCTCAAGTCCTTGTTGTGAAAGGCCGGCCTTTTTGGGAGGATATCATATTGGGCCATTGAGTTGGCTAACTTCGACATTCGATTTCACCCTACACGGCCATAAAAGCCTAAGTCCTGGCAGACTTTATTACTGAGTCCACGCCTCGGCCAGAACCACATGCAGTTACCAACAAATCCACTGAGCAAGTTGTCGATCAAAGAGAAACAGTGATCCCTTCGTCCTTGTTCAAGAGG
The DNA here is from genome assembly GCA_019985065.2 of Arctostaphylos glauca. Lineage (NCBI taxonomy): Eukaryota > Viridiplantae > Streptophyta > Magnoliopsida > Ericales > Ericaceae > Arctostaphylos > Arctostaphylos glauca. The sequence continues at coordinate 18,383,477 of JAHSPW020000011.1, read as the reverse complement.
GATATTTGGAAACTTTATATTTACGGAGCTTCAAACAACCGGGGGGGGGGGCAAAGTAGGAGTTGTTTTAATCTCAATATCGAGTGTTGTACAAGAGCACTCCATTTGGTTAATTTCCAGCGTCCAACAATGAGGCAAAAGAGGTCCTTTTGGATGGATTCAGAAAAATAGAATCGTTAGGGATTGATGAGCTAGTGATTCGTAGCGATTCTCAGTTGGTTGTTAATTAGATGTCTGGAGAATATGCGACCAGGGACGAAAAGATATGTAGATATGTGAGTAAGGCCAAGGAGCTGGTTGACAAATTTAAAGGAATTAGAATCGAATAGCTGGCAATTGAGAAGAATTTGCATGCCGACCCGGCAGCAGGGTGGCTTCAGCCGTCAAAGCCGCAGGACTGTGGAACATCTCAGTCAACACGCTGGCTCGGCTCAATATCAAGTAATGCCAACCGGTAGAAGTGTTAATGGCAAAACTCAATCCAAGATGGATGGACCCAATAATGACATACTTGAAAGATGACAAGCTTCCAGTCGACAAATGGAGACCCACCGAATTGTGCACAAATCAGCACAATTTTGGGTCTTGCCAGATTCCAAGCTATATCAATTGTCATTCTCTAAACCATACTCATATACTGTGTCCATCCACATAGCAATCACTCAAGGATATTGGTGGCCCAAAATATGAGATTATGCACAGACAATCGTTCAAAAGTGTGACAACTGCCAAAGGTTCTCACCAATCATTCGGCAACTGGCGAAAGAGTTTTCACCCCTCACTAGTCCCTAGCCATTTGCGCAATAGGGGTTAGACATAGTCGGCAAAATGCTAACGGGACCTGGCAGGTTCAAGTTCTTAATTACAGCCACTGACTATTTCACCAAAGTGCGTTCCAGCCGAGTCACTCATCATTATAGAAGACAAGGATGTGAAACGATTTGCCTAAGTGAGGGCACTCTGAGGTCGCGGCCATAAGATTTAGGTTGTTTTCTAAATGTTCATGAGAATCAAGATCTGTACACATGGCCATAAATAGTGTTAGCCTGCGCATTAAGTTACCATACCATATGTGTGATAGTGAACTTCTATTTAAAGAGTTTCAATTTAAGGCCTAGTTTGCTGAGTTATGCTAGAGGATATATAACTATTGTCTCTAAGTGAGTGTTCAAGTCCAAAAGACTCCTACACATTATATAATAAAAAAATGTTCAATATTTTCAATTACAATAATATATAGATGATTTTTATTTTGTTCGATTTTACGGAGTTTTGGTCCTTGTGAGTGAATGTTGAAAACAAGGTGTCTAGAAGCCCTAAAACTTTTTTAAACTTAATTATTTTATAATTGAAAATTTAAACTAATGGGTGTTTAGTTTAAAATGAAACACTACACCTTTTGATTGATTAAAAGATTTAAGTCTTTTAGTTTGGAAGGACATGTACTTTTGAATGCACATAAAGAGTTCTATATTAAACAGAACTCCTCTGTCTCTGTCTCTGTCTCTGTCTCTGTCTCTGTCTCTTACATATCATTGTTATTTCTGTATATATTTTCGGCATCCGAAAACGTTGTTAGCATTCGTCTGCTATAATTATGAATTGTGGATTAAACTGCTATAAGCATTCTAGGTTATATCTTAAAGAGTTATATATTAAACAGAACTCCTCTCTCTCTCTCTCTCTCTCTCTCTCTCTCTCTCTCTCTCTCTCTCTCTCTCTCTCTCTCTCTCTCTCTTACATATCATTGTTATTTCTGTATATATTTTGGGTATCCGAAAACGTTGTTAGCATTCGTCTGCTATAATTATGAATTGTGGATTAAACCGCTATAAGCATTCTAGGTTATATCTTAAAGAGTTATATATTAAACAGAACTCCTCTCTCTCTCTCTCTCTCTTACATATCATTGTTATTTCTGTATATATTTTGGGCATCCGAAAACGTTGTTAGCATTCGTCTGCTATAATTATGAATTGTGGATTAAACTGCTATAAGCATTCTAGGTTATATCTTAAAATCATGTACGATTGACTGAACCTTCACATACGGAGGAGATTGTAATAACGGCTTGTCGTGCCTACTCGAATCTCACTGGCTATTTTCTAGCCCTTATTTCGTGTGATTTGATTTTAAAGTTTGCATTTATTTCAGATTTATTGATTTGATTTTCCACTCAAAACACATTGAAAACATTGGCTATGTTTTAATTTGATATTGGTTTTCAAAAAAAAAAAAAAATACACCTTGTCTTAGAATTTTTGTGCAGGAACCAACGCATGATCAGTATTAGAGTATCAATTCAGTTTTCAGCATCATCAAAATTATGTTTGAAGAAAATACATGGTGAGACAATAATACTGTTAAATGACAAAAAGTAATTAATCTGAATAATATTTTGTTAGTGAGGAAGGGAATAATGAGACAACTTTCTAATATTGATTTAAGTTAATAGAAGACACTAATAAAGCAATAAAAGCGTGAATTATGGAACAATTAATGTAAAATCAAACACGTTAAAAACGGCATGAAAAAGCTGTGAATATAGGACTTCCTAAAAGAGAACAGAAGTTATAAGGTCAGGTGAAATGGGCAAACTAATTAGTTACAAAATCTGGACGCCCACGGGTTTCATGAAAAAGCCGTGGCAACTGCTACCATTATGTCACAGTTATTGGAAATAATTTTTGATTAACTCGTGATTAGTGTTTGATGGAAGACAAACATTGTGGGGCCCTTGTAAATGAGTAACCCCGACCTATTTCTGGCGAGAAAGTCTAGGTACCAAGAAAAGTTATTCCGAAACATTCCCGAATTCAAATTGTGGGGAAATGGACCATATAGCAACACAGTGCACAAAACCTCGAGTACCAACGTTATCCTCAGTTGGTAGTGCGTCTATTGGATGCGGGACATCTTCTTTTGGCTGAGGCAGAGGTATGGATATACGCCGTTGCTCCCACTCTTTTAGAGACCTCGTACGGCCCGATGTACTTCGGAGCCAACTTCTTTAATTGATTTTTGAATTCGGAAAAGTTTCGTAATAACTTTTCTTGACTTGTAGCATTCCTCAATTGTGGGAAATGGACGGCGCGACACGTATTTTGTTTAAAATGAAAAAATTGAGCTCACTCCCCTGTCTCTGTCTAAGCAGGTAGGTGATAAAACCGTAATTGACTGTAATTACAAACTCCGTCAAAGGCTGATTCTGCATGTTGATGGACAAGCTCCTTTTAACCACACCTTTACAAATTTCATTTCTCTTTTTACACCTACTACATATGAAAATAATGGGATTTGATTTCTACGCGTCCTTTTTGTCCATTTGCACCTCTCTTTTTTTTGTTCTTAATATATAAAATTACTTAAATACCCTTCTATTAAATAAACTTTGCCAAGTAAATAGAAGTGTATATCAGTAACTTTTGTATAATATGGACAAAAAAAAGGGTACAAATGGAGAAAAAGATGTGTGAAAATCCAAAAATGTGAGATCATTGTTCAAAGCCACCACCTTATCTTACGAGCCCTAAGAACAGGCGTTAAATGGTCCCCTAGCACTCTCATTTGATGAAAGTCTAGCCTTCAAGGTTATTCATGTTGATAAAAACACATGTATAATATAGAAAAATAACCAAAGTCAATATTTATTTTAATTAAAAAATATAGTACCAAATGCTAAATAGTGTCCCTGAGGCACATGTTAAGGTTCATTTAAGGAATTATTTTTTATAACATTTCACTAAAAAAGGTAATTTTTGTGAATTGCCAAGAATATAATTAAAAAAATAGGTATATTTATTATGACTTATCTTGTGCCCTTGGGGTACAAGTTAGCAGAACCGGGAAAAAAAAATTATACAAAATCAACCACGCAATATTTCTAGTTTTCAAAAAATAAAAATATTGTACTATAAGTAAGTTACGTGATATTTTTAACATACTCATGAGAATTTTTTTTCTCGATATTATATATAGGTTAAGATGTATATGTGTCTTCCACTAGATAAAATAAATATGTAGGACCAAAAAAATAACAAGATTTATTAAGTAAATATGTTGTCTTTATAAAACTAAATAATAGTTATTAAAACACAAGACGCGTATATGGTTTTACAAAATAAACTAATATAACATAAGTTTAATTTAATTTCAGCATTTAAAACTCGAATAGAAAAAGAATTGAAACATTAAAAATAATAATTTAAATTAAAAGGCATGACTTTTTTATTTCGATAAAATAGACTAAAAATATATATATATTTATCTGAACTTCAGGAGAGGTTCCTGCATTTATAAAAAATCTGAGGAGAGGTCAGTGCATTTTATCTTAAATGAAATATTTTCGTGTTTAGTTAATTTTATTCTTTTATTAAATACGAAGTGTTACACTTGTTTAGGAGATGTTGGAGTCCCAAAAATAATATTGTTGGTTGAGTCAGAGGAAGTGCACTCCTGCCACTGCTTACATCCACTAGTACTACTCCCATCTCGCATGTGTAATTTAACCTTTTACTTTTTGTGCAATCACTTTCACTATTTGATATATCAAAGCCTCCCCACATTCTTTCTTTCTTTCTTCTTTCGGGTTTTTTTAGCCACACAAAAACGAAAATTTGGAGCGATTGACGGTAGCGATTATCTCATAACGTGATCAGAGATGCCCCTTCAAGATTCATTTCCAGCCATGATCCATGCATACCGACAATATTTTGATACCCAAAATCCTCATAGGCCTACCACGTTGCTCTCACACTTGTATTCCTTCTTTCCTGATCATTTTCCCTCTTTCAAAGCCAAAAGGGACTTTTGTTGGAATATTTTCCCTTCCTCGTGCAGATATTACTTGTAGTAAGCCGAAATACACAATAGTGGGTCTTCGACACACGATTATTTTTGGTTCATTTGGCAACTGCACAAAAGACATGGAGAAAGTAGTTACTGGACATGCAGACATGCCCATTTAATCCTCGCGAAAGTGGGACAAATGGCAGGACCGTCATGATTCTCAAACCACGACACTATATTCTCTGCTGAAGCCTCAGGCAAGTAGTTGGGTTATTATTCTATAAACACTCAAAGGGCACTCCTACTTCAAGCACACGCACGCTTTCACTAAGTCTTGCGCTACAAGTTGTTTTTACTCTTACTAAAAGCTAACTTGATCGTCGGAGTGTCCTCTAAAGATCCAACTCCGATCACCACTAATTTGTGTTGAGTGATTTGTAGGTTTAACCAAAGGGTTCACCACTTATTTTTGAGAAGTCTAAATCGAATATTTTCAGACTCCACAGTACTATTATTTTGTAGTATTAAATAATCAACAAATATGATTTTTTTCACCACAAAACGATATAGTTTTGAGTGATATGTGAAAACAATGTGTAAAAAAAGTGTGTCTCTAGCATTTTTGTTAAATAATTACTTAAATTTATAATGTAACATTTAAAGCTAAAAAAAAAAGAGGAGCAAAAGGAGGAGCACTTTTATCACCCAATGTCGCATGCTTGGCTCAACGAATGAAAATCAACGTGGGGTTTCGTCTTTCTAATTAGAGTCCAAAGAAATGGCGGGGGCAGTTCGATTATTTACACTTTATATACTTCCGTTCATGAACCCGTACTATTATTATGTACGGAACAAACTCTTATCATTCAATTCCTTCTTCTTCTTCTTCTTCTTCTTCTTCATCATCTCTCTTGCAGTGGCCCTGAACGGACATGTGGAGCTTACGAACCCATCCACCAGATGTAGATACGTCTTCAGATCGTGACACGTGGCCACATTAATTCCGGCGAGGTGCGGAGAATCTCGGCTGCTAAGACGGAGCTCCCGCCCGACGTCAGCGTAGGCCCACTGGGCCTCCTCCACCCGCTTCTGGATCCAACCCGGCAAATTTACCATTTCCACATAACCATTAGTGGCCACGTCATCATTGTCGATTACGAAACCAGGTACTTTCGTTATCAAATCATCCGAGTTTACGATTCGCAGAACCTTCGTCCCCTGTTTCTCTAACCGATGTCGGAAACTCTTGTTCCCGACCCGGGGTCCGCCGAAGGAAATGACGGTGACGAGCGGCGCACGTTTGAAGGTCGTTTTGATATCGTACGCCATAAGAGTAGCGAGCGCCGCACCTAGGCTGTGGCCAGTGATGGTTAAGCTTAATTCCTCATTACCGTAACTTTCAAGGAGTCTTCCAATTTCTTCTCTCACTAAATATTGTAAACTCGGGCTGTTTTTTGAACCGGATGTGTATAAGCTCAAGAAACCGCTCTCCACCATGGGCTCGGTACCGTCAGGATCAGGACCCGAACCGGAATTGGGGAGTTTGGTCAATGTGGCTCGGAGATTCTCCAGCCACTCCAAGCAAGTGGCGGTGCCGCGGAGGGCCACCACCACGTCGCGACGACCCAGCCTCGCTTTCTCCTCCTTATCGTTACATACCGCTACGTACCCAGCCCAGCTGGACCGGGTACCCACCCAATTACTCCTCATGTTTTCCATCCAACGTGGAAGTTGAATCCCTGACGTAGCACGGAGATTTTTAGTCACACGGTAGCGCGTATCCGGAAACCCGGCCCTGTCCAAGAGCGAGCTCCTGGGATACTTACACGTGGCGTAGGAAGGTGAATCAGGGTCGAAGTCGAATGCCCGGTAAGCAGCCTCAACAAAGTGGCCGTACCGGATGATCTCAGACCTCAAATTATCGTCAAGAGGATCGAGCAACCCTTCCCAGTTCTTGATTCCCTGATACTCCATCCACCTCTTTCTTATCCGACCCGGTTCAGTACTAGAAGTGAATGATATCTTATTTAAGGTAGGTGGTTGTGTGAGGGTAGTGGTGCAGCAACGGAATGTACGGTGATTTGCACGTGAAGCCGTGCATGGCCGTACGGGATTCTTATAACACAGCCTCATTGTTGGCAAGAATTAAAGTAGAGAACTCTTTGTACGAGGACAAATTAAGAGCTTCTGTTTTCTCTCACTAGATATTCATGTCATGAAGTAGAGTAGTGGTGCCTGCGTGAACCTTTTATAGGCAAAAAAATTCTGAATTTCTGATTGTATGTAGTATATAATTATCTATGTAAATGTATTAGTATGTGTATAAGTTATAATGTGTTTCAGGCCTGAGGTCCGTCAGTAATTGTATGAACGTGTGGCGGTGGGGGCGGTAGATAAGTGGGGACGAAGGAGTTTATAAGGGGAAAAAAATGCGCTCATGGGGGCCCCACTTTGGCTTGTGACGAATCGGTGTGATGTGGGCTCACCGTCACATCAGAATCATCACACACTCCACATCAGAATCAGTTCTAATTTTTTGACTACTCCTCCAGTATTTATGGGAATTCGTGTTTTTCCTCCCGTACCTCATAACGTGTTGTACGCAGAAACAATGTAATTTCGGCACATGCATTACTAACTAAGTATTTAAACACTGATTAAATAATTGTTGGATAATATTACAATTAATATGCCTTCTTGTTGTTTGCAATATACAGCACACTCCCCCATTCTGTATTTAGGTGTTATTTTTAACGGTTTTATTATTTGCAAGATATATTGGGTCCATTTGGACAATGGTATTTATTGTGGTATTTATTGAAATTTTTTTTGTCCTTATTTGAAATTTTTTTGTAATTTTTTGTTTTTCATCAATTTTTTTTGATTTATTGGTTCATCTCGACAAGAGCTTTCAGAAAAGTTATCAATCGTCGGCTAAATTTGAAAAAAATTCAGAAAAGACAAAAATAAATAAAAAATAGAGTTTTTTGTACTTATTCGTCGTCTTTAGTGATTTTTTTTAACTTTTGGACATAATTTTATACTCATTAGATTCATTTCATCAAGACGAACCAATAAACTACAAAACATTCAGATTTAAACAACAAATGCAAAAAAAAATTAAATAAAGACAAAAATAATAAATAAATAAAAACTATAGGCCAAATGGGGCCACCCAGCTTATTCTTTATTTCCTAACAACCAACTAACTTGTTAATATTCTGTCAAAATAATTTTTTTTTTTTTCGGGTTCTCCGCTCTCTTAATTTTCGTTGGTTTTCTAATAGCAAATAACGATGTAATGCAAAAATAATTTGTAAATACCCATTTTACCCTCCTCACTCTTCCAATTATAAATAAGGTCATACCCAAACCCCAAACCCACCAACATCATTTGCCACACTCAAGCTTTTAAAAAAATTTTGACCAAATTCTTCAAGAAAAAAATACTTTTACTTTTATTTTTTTTATTTTTTAGAAATTTGATAATTATCCCCTCTGTTCTGCATTATATAACGCATCCTACACAAATTTTGGACAAGCTAGCTATTTTTTAATCTTTTGCGAAACTAGACAGATATTTTTTTCTTCTCGTGCAACTCAAAAAAAAAAAAAAAGTTTGATAAAAAATTAGACTAATAAACAAAAAAGAATTTAAAGCCATGTCACTAAAGTTAGATTTGACCTAACTATAATATTGGATTATTTTTTTGTCTTTTATATTATACGTCAACTTTTTAAAAAAAATTAATTCGTCTCGACGAGAATAATCAAGAAAAAAATTTTAATGTTAAATTTGTTTTAGAAAAAATAAAAAAATTATATAAAAAATTTGTCTATTTAAAATTATATTTTTCATTAGTAAAAAAACATTTTAACTGTTACTTCTAGATTTTTCTCAGCAAGATAAATAAATAGTCCAACAAATTTTGACGCAAAACTAAAAAGGCAATTTTTTTTTTTTTTACATAGAACCAAAAGCTATCCAAAAAGATAAATAGGAAATCGACCGAATTGACCCTAGTTAACATATGCCCTTCACAGCTGTAGGAAAAGAAAACTACGCCGTACAGTGGTAATAGTCAAAATCGACTAACTTTTTGAGGTATATATGTGGAAAAATGGTCAATTAATTTTTAAACGGGTATAATGATTATGTTTTTTCATTATTATATTTTTTATGGGTGTGTCTATAAGTTGAAAACTCACCTACGAATACATCATTACATATATAAACGTTTATCTTGGTACGTGGACAGAGTCTAGTACTTAGAGGTATACTCCCTCTTAAATCTCAGGTTCGAAATTTCTCATGTGGTATTAATTTTTATCGAATTAGTCCATACAGAACAAAACTCTAACTTTAAATTGAGGGCCTCCGCAAGTCGACAGTGAAATTCATCCCGCGATGATTAATTGACAATAGATTGGAAATAATATCAAAGCCGGCCAGATGCATGTCTCGGACCATGTTCTGAATACCGGATCGGTTTGTGTACCGGTTTTCCTACTGGTACGGTACGTACCGGTACCGGTCATGTACCGGGTACCGTACCGGATTTATCGCAACTATCAATATATATATAAATTATAGAGAGAAAGCAAAAAAAAAATTAATTTTTTCCGCAATTCTTAAAAAAAATTAAAAAAAAACAAATCCGGGTACCGGCCGGTATTCGGCCGATACGGCCGGTATTCGCCGGTACGGCCGGTATCCGGCCGGTATTGAGAACGGTACGGTACTAGAGGTACTTGGTACCATTTTTTTGTCAAAACGGTACGTACCGGCCGGTACCGGCCGGTACGGTACGTTATCGATAACATTGGTCTCGGTTATAAAAAAAGAAAATGTTTATTACAGAGATACCTATAGACAATTTTTCAGTATTAAGTGAGATTTAATTTACTACTGCACATGTCACCATTACAGTGGAAGGCTATTTGTAAATATCACAAATAACAGATAAACTGATTGTGTGATTACATGAAATCCCTTAGCAATAAGGGGAATTCCCATTTTTTCCCTTATCTTAAAAAAAAAAAAAAAAAACCCAATGGGACTCAGAGAAGAAGAGATTAAAAAATTCGTTTTGTTTGTTTGAAGCACATGTTTATACACAGAAATGAAAACTTTTTCAAGAATAAAAAATATTTTTGTTTACACAAAGATAAACAACTATTATTTTCAAGGATGCATTATAACGTAGAGTATTGTGTAGGAGAGAGGATATTATCACACAAATAAACAAACACACCTTACCTACGTTTCTCTTTCATTCACTCGTTGATTTCTCTCACTTTTACACACATATAAGACACGAATTTCCCGCATGGAGAACATCTCATGAGCCTTTCGCTCTCTCTCTCTCAATACGCAAACACACTTATTCATACACATAAACCAATCATTTACTCAATCTCCTATTTAAATTTTCATCACTTCACAATTGGATTGGACCCCTCTCTTAAACTTCTCATTTGTCCCTCAACCAAATGGCCAATTAGCCCCACATTCATCAAGATTAACTATTCACAACATTCCCTCCTAATCTTGATTGCCTCTTCCAACACTTATCGTCTGTCGTTATCCTTTGCCTTGTCGGACAACCATCTATTGTCCTCTTCTCCATCTCCGAACGTCTGTTTTTCTCTGTCTCTTTCTCATAGAACAACATCAGATTATCCTTTATTCTTTCACCTAAGACCTTTTCTACCTCATTGTCAAGTTTGGTAGACATATGTGGAAGAGGAGTCTGAAAGACTTCAAAAATGGAGTTTTACCTACACAAAATAATATAGCGCAATAATTTTCATTGGATTATCAAATTATGGTGATGATCTCCTCTCAATCATCGTTGAAATCTTTCTTATCATCTTCCTATCACCAAACCCAATTACATGAAATGCCACGTATCGTGAATATGTTATTAGGACAAGCCAATTTACCATCTAGAAAGGACTTGAATCACAAAAACAAACTTTACAAACGTCAATTTCTCACACTTATACTGTATGATCTCGTCACTATATCATCTAGAATATGGTTCGTATCATGTAAATATGGCATGCATCAACTTGATATCATCTATATCTTCTACGTATCCCAAAATCTCACAAAGAAAATCAGCATATCTTGTTCATTTCGTCTAGCAATTGATCATATCTTTCAATTCATCAAAATCTTACCAAAACAGTCAACATATCATAGCAACAGTGAATATACCGTCTAAATCTTGCATAATCTTGCAAGTATCACCAATTTATCATACGGCAATGGTTATCATAGTCGCCACGTTAGTCGCCGAATTGAGGTCGGAAAAAGTTTTTTTGACTTTTGCCGACTAAATAGTTTGATCGCCAAAAGGACTTGATCCAAACAGTGGTTCATAAAATAGTTTCTGTCAGCATTTTAAAGACTACTTGGATCAAATCTTTTTTGGTAAATATTTTGAGCTGATTTCTTACAAGTATCCTTAAAAACATGTTTTAAATACATTGAACGATTCGGATCATTAAAATTTAATCAGGAATGAAGAGTTTGGGTGTTGGTCTAATATTGGTTCAAAAAAGTGTTGGTCTATGAAGCCATCCCCATATATAATATATGTATACATAGTATTGTTTATATATATCCATATATTCGTATACCATATATAATATATGTATATCCGTATACATACATACATAAATATATGTGTGTGTTTGTGTGTGTGTGTATATATATATTCGTATATGAAGTATATATAATATATATATATATATGTATGTATGTATTCGTATACGGATATAAAAACATATATACATACACGCATACGCACACATATATATAGTCTGTAGATGTATAAGTATCTGTATACAACATATACATGTATACATATATATGTATATACGTATATCTTTACTATACGTATATTATAATATATATGTATACTATATATATATATGTATATACATATATCTTTACTATATATATAGATAATATATATGTATACTCTATATATATCTATGATACATTATACATATACTTGTACATATATATACATGTGTACATGTGTATTGTATATACATGGAGAGTACATATAAATATGTAGAGTATATATATGTACAAATATATATACATATACGTATATGTACATATATAAAAGCCAATATACATGTTATATTATATATATTTATAATATAATATATGTGTATATATTGATAAAAAATAATAGATTTCCCGACCAGATTATTTGTGGTTGCCAAAAGTAATATTTGCCGACTAAATATATATATATATATATATATATATATATATATATATAAACGTTTTTTAGACTTAAAAATATATATAAAAATATTACCTTTCCCAACTGTATAGTGTTTGGTCGTGAAAGGCTCTATATTTCCCGACTAACTATTTTTTGGTCGCAAAGACGTAACCTTTGCCGGCCAAATTTGGTCGCCAAAAACATACCCTTTGCCGACTAAATTTTTTTTGTCGTTACACAATACCGACTAAAATATTTTTTAGTCGCCAACAATATTTGGCGACAAAATATGTTAGTCGCCAAATACACCACTTTTGGCGACTAAATATAATTTAGTTGCTAGTTTCTGTCGCCAAAAGTGATTTTTCTTGTAGTGCCATCTGGATTTCTCTTTCACTCACTCCTTGATTTCTTTCACTCTTACACACACATAAGACACGAATTTCCCGCATGGAGAACATCTCATGGGTCTCTCTCTCTCTCTCTCTCTCTCTCTCTCTCTCTCTCTCTCTCTCTCTCTCTCTCTCTCTCTCTCTCTCTCTCTCTCTCTCTCTCAATACGCAAACACACTTATTCATACAAATAACCCAATCATTTACTCAATCTCCTATTTAAATTTTCATCACTTCACAATTGGATTGGACCCGTCTCTTAAACTTCTCATTTGTCCCTCAACCAAATGGCCAATCAGCCCCACATTCATCAAGATTAACTATTCACTACACTCCCTCCTAATCTTGATTGCCTCTTCCAACGCTTATCGTCTGTCATTATCCTTTGCCTTGTCAGACAACCATCTATTGTCCTCTTCTCCATCTTTGAACATTTGTTTTTCTCTGCCTCTTTCTCATTGAACAACGTCACATTATCCTTTGCCCCTTCACCTGAGACCTTTACTACCTCGTTGTCAAGTTTGGTAGACATATGCGGAAGAGGAGTCTAAAAGACTTCAAAAATGGGGTTTTCACTACACAAAATAATATAGCGCAATAATTTTGATTGGATTATCAAATTATCATGACTATCTCCTCTCAATCACGTCGAAATCCTTCTTATCATCTTCCTATCACCGAATCCTTTGAAATCTCGTTTGATCGATTGCATGAAATGCCACGATTAGTGAATATATTATTTGGACAAGCCAATTTACCATCTAGAAAGGACTTGAATCACAAAAACAAACTTTACAACGTCAATTTCTCATCCATTTTGGCCTTGGAATGCCAAATATCGCATGATTCGTTAACATATTCACAACAAATATTAATTTCTCACACTTATACTGTATGATCTCGTCACTTTATCGTCTAGAATATGGTTCGTATCATGTAAATATCGCACGTATCAACTTGATATCATCTATATCTCCTACGTATCCCAAAATCTCACAAAGAAAATCAGTATACCTTGTTCATCTCATCTAGAAATTGATCATATCTTTCAATTCGTCAAAATCTTACCAAAGCAATCAACATATCATAGCAACGGTGAATATATCGTTTGAATCTTGCATAATCTTGCTAGTATCACCAATTTATCATACAGGTAGTGGTTATCATGGCTCATCTCGCATCGCTCGGCTCAATTTGCAAGATATCACCCGAATTTCGGCTTAACTACATCTCAAATCTATATCGACACTAGCAACTCGTGATATCTCGCGAACTCAACTGAAAATATCGACCTTGTTCCCCTCTACTTGGTTGGAGGTGTTCTATTCGGCCATATTTCTATCCTCCTTTGCCTCTTCTAACCGAAAGTGTAACTCTATCCGGCTCATAAGTTCATTCATGCTCGTGGGGGGTCAAGCAACAGATCCTCAAAAATCCTACTCTTTAAATCGAGACCAAGTTTGAATGATGTGATGGCGACGATCACATTCATCAATCTCATTGTATAGCTCCCAGTACCGAGATGCATATTGTCGAAGTGACTCAGACTTCAACCTCCAGAGTCTGAGCAAAGCATCACTACAAGAAAAACCATTTATGGCGACGAAATCGGAAGACGAAATTTAATTTCGTCACCAAATGGGTATATATGACGACGAGAAATATATTTTGTCGTTTTTTTGAAAATATTTGCGAGGAATTTATTTTCCTCGCCAAATATACTTCGTTAGCGACGAAATTTTATTTTTCGTCTCTAAATATGTCATTTGGCGACGAAATATTTGTTTCGTCGCCAAATATATATATATTGGCGATGAAAAAAATATTTTCTCGCCTAAAATACCTATTTGGAGACGAAAAATATAATTCTTCGCCATATATATAAATTTGGCGAGAAAAATAATATTTCGTCGCCAAATGACATATTTTAAGACGAAAAATATAATTTCGTCGCTAACGAAAAGATATATATATATATACACACACACACACACACATATATTATATGTATTGTAGACATGTATGTATAAAGAATACAGATATATATATATATATACACACATATATATTATATGTATTGTAGACATGTATGTATAAGGAATACAGATATACATATATATATATGTATTATAGACATATGTATTCCCTATATGTGTATATGCGTATATATACATATATATATATATACACGCAGATATGCGCATATTCAATTAGTGCAACTAGTAAGAGGAGGGAGAGAGAAAGAGAGAGAGTAGAGAGATAGGTTTAACATTTTTCATTTTGGATTTTAGAGAGAGAGAGAGAGAGAAGAAAAAAATAGATAAGAGATAGATTTTAAATTTTGAGCTAGAGAGAAAAATAGAGTGAGACTAAAAGAGAAATACAAAGAAAAAGAAGAGGAATAGAGTGTAGAATAAAAATGAGAGATAATGTAATAATTTTTAAATTTAATATTTTGAGAGATGGAGAGAGATAGAGAGAGGGGAGAGAAGAGAGGAGAGAGAAGACGAGAGAGGACAGATGAGAGATGAGAGAGGAAAGAATAGAGAAATATAGAAAAAAATTAGAGTAATAATTTCAAATTAATAATCTAATTAAGAGAGATGAGAGAGATGAGAGGGGGAGAGAGAGAGAGAGAGATGAGGTGTAATAATTTTAATTTAATGTCCTAAAAGAGAGAAAAAGAGAGAGAAAGAAAGGGGAGGAGGGAGAGAGGACAGAAATAAAGGGACAAAAGAGGGAGAGAGAGAGAGAGAGAGAGAAGAGAGAGAGAGAGATTATAATGTTTAACATATATTTAAAAAAATAATGTTAAACATATGTTAAGTATTAAATATTGTAAATAATTTATGAATATTGTGTTTGGTGCAGTGGTCAGAGAGGATATACATAAGGTCTTAGTGGGGTGGAGGTCTAAGGTTCGAATCTTAGAAAGGGGAAGATGATGAGATTTCTGGGTAATTTATTTTGAAATAGAAATCAATTTAACGACGAAAAAAATCGTCGTAAAATCTAGCTATTAACAAAATAAATTCCTCGCGAATGACGGTAGTTAGCGACAAAATAGTTCGTCGCGGAATACTAATATCAGCGACGAAAAAATTCCTCGCTAAATACTTACATTTGGCGACGAAATATTTTGTCGCCAATATAATATATTAGGCGACGAATTGTATTTTTCGTCGCCATGACCTTTTGCGTGAAACTATGGGCGACGAAAATTAGAGACGAAAATTTTCGTCGCCTAATGATTTGGCGACGAAAAACGTAATTTTTGAGACGAAAATGTTTCGTCGTTATACACCAATTTTGTTGTAGTGCATCTACCCCATTTTCAACCTTTGTATTTGTGATGAACTGAGCAAACAACGCCATGCACAAATCCTTCCAGCAGGAAATGAATTTTTCTGGAAGCTTATCGAACTATAATAGACCGATTTCGCCCAAACTAAAGGGGAACAGTTTGCACATAAGGTCGTCATTGGTAAGGTATAGGGATATCATCTGCTTGTAATGGACAAAGTGGGTGTATGAGTTGGACTTCGACTCTTACTTGTTGAACTTTGGGTGGGCAAACCCAGAAGGAGATCTGACCAGCTATTTCAGGAGTAAAAGGAGATGCGATCATCCAGTCGTTGGTGATCTCCAAACGAATCCAAACTGATGCAGCACCGCGAGTAGTTCGGTCATCTCTATGGCTACCTTTTTTTGACATGTCAAGTCTGTCCCTAAAAACCTCCCTCTGCCTTTTGTTAGTTCGGTCGACCGTCGGGCTGAATGTCAAACTACTGTCCACCTCCTATTCCCTCAACCTCTCCAATGATGAGACCCTTCGGTCTTCCTTGTATTTTGCCAACTGTCGTTCCAGCGATGGGGTTTGCGCTCGACGTGTCTCTTTTCCACCGTCATAATAGTCTATAACAATATTCGAGCATAGCCTATGGCGAACAGAGACACGCCCAGACTACTTGTCAACAGGTGGAATCTTGATCCTAGTGTGTTCCCTAGCTCGAGTTGGCTGCCAGAAAATGATTCCCCCGCGCATTAGTCCTGAGCTGGAGGACCTCCAAGCATAAGCTGTCAAGGGCTTGGTCCCTCTTCTCCAAGTCTCGTTAAGTGCTTGATGTATTGTTAGGGTTTTATAATAAAATTCATGACTTTATGTAATGAAATAATATTTGTTTAAAAAGTTATTTCTTTTCTTGATAAGAATCTTTATGGGTAATGTTTGCATTATATCATATCATATTGTGCATTGGTGTCTCTTATCTACATAATAGATAATCTAGTGTATAGAATTTGGCTTACACATAGAGGATCAGATTGTTAGTTCTTGTAAAATACAAGTCTTTAGTTCACAATCTTAGATGGAATTAGACACATCACCGGTAGGACTGTAACACAGTGTTTCAATAGGTCTGTCTTGACTACGAAAAATGGTATAATTTCAACTCACTGTGTTAATACACTTTAGTGTGTATTGAACAGGACCACTTTGAGGTAATTGTATTTATACGACAATATAATACAATTCGCACCTCATGATTATTATGGATGATTGTGCTCTTAACCCAAAGATAATTAATAGATGTATATATGTAATGTTGTTGACTTTGATTCATTATAGAGTGAGGTCTTGTGGACCAATAATCTCGATGAGTTGGGTTACAATAGTAAGTGCATGATAACTATTAATTATTAATAGAATCCATGTCGCTTTATAGGGATTGATGATATTCTCTTAAGGGAACTTATAAGTTTCGATTATGTCAAACCCTGCAGGTGGATATTAGTATCCAACATAATGAATAAATTAAGTGGAAGGTCTCAAAAAAATTTATAGATGTTGATTATAATAAATTACTGATAATTTATTTAATCAACGGGTATCTGTGATCTTAACGTGGGGAGATAAATAAGCATTTAATAACATGGAGCTCGAAATATAATTTGAGATATGGGAAGGGAATGCAGTTACAATTTTGTAGTGGTATGAATTGTAATTTATATAATTCGAAATTAATCTGGATTGAATTAGGAAGCCCGAATTATATAGAAAGTTCAGCTCATACTTCTCCTGGGAGTCCCTATCGTTGCCTATATATACACCGCTATGCCTTCTAGGTCAGAAACAACTTAATACTCGAAATATTGAAAGAGGTTCTGTGAAAGCAAGGAGATCACGTTTTTTAGCCCACACTCAGTTCGTGATCAAGGTGCAATAGGATTAAGGTAGAAGATCTCGAGGTCAATCGAGCAAGATCATTCTAGTCGTGCTCATACTTCGATCGAGATCAAACCGTGAAGGTTGTCGAAATCAAACCAGCGAGATTTTGAAGATATGAACTCTAATTACGCCTAATAGGGTTTCATTTTTTTTTTGTATAATCTGTGTGCGTTCATCATTGGGTCTCGATAATCAATTCCTAACAGTATTTGCGAGTGATCATCCTCAAAAGAGCACCTGATGGCTACCCCCCTGAGTTAACCTCTTCAATTAGTGCTCCCTTCCCCTTAGGGGCAAAAGGACCCACCTGATTCTCACCATTGAGCCTTGTCGTCCTGACTCCCTCATCAGCGGAGATTCACCAGCCATTATGCTAATAAAAAAAGAGAGATTATCGTCTCCAACAGTTTCTCCAATTGTGGGGTTGTGATGATCCGCATGTTTGATTCGATTTGTCTCCAAGATCCAGATTGCTCCTGTTACCTGCACATGGAACAACCAATTAGTACCAATAGACTATTTCCATCCTGATGGCACTCCAATGTTAAATTCATAACTTGCGGGATGAAAACGCAATAGTAACAGCATAGTAATTGATAATGTACCTGGTTTTAGGTTGTGATCCCTTATTTATAAGCCAACAAATGCCTTAGTTTGGTAATAAAATAACTTGGGATCTTTTCCTCATTGCACATTACCAAATATAGTCATTCCCTTGTTGTATGGCAAGTTTCCTAACAGGAATATCTCGCCAAATCTTGTACTTTCTTATTCGGATACCCTTTCCAATTCCAGAAGGTCTTAACTACCCAATCGAGTGGCAGGTCAGTCAACTCGACATGACGATGGACACGCACGAGCCTCTAGTATTAGATTGGCAGTCTTTTATCATGGATCGTTCAGGAATACACCGGCCGAAGCCCATGCTACCAACATTTCGGATGCGAGTTCCTCTTGGCGGACACGCCCCATTATGCTCCTCGATCAAACTATATTTTCAAGCCATCATCTTAGATGCAAGTCGAGCCGACAATTCAGTCTACTACAGGATCGATGGACCTTTTAACTTCTACTTTGTTCCACTATGTGATTATGGTAATTTTCAACAAGAACTAGGTTATAAATCATCATTCTTGAGCAATTTCCAATCTCAACAAAACTAAAGCTGTTTTTGGATCCTCCCCATATATATCTACTACTAAACATGTAGAAAACAAGTTATATGGCACCACTACAAAGGAAAAAAGGAGAGTGGATGGACAGGCGTGCAGTTTGAGTGCTGAACAAAAATCTCAAAAAATCCCTCAACGAAAGAGTGTTTGTGGCTAAGTTTATTTCCTGAAGGTGATGTTTAGTGTAGTAGAATTGGGAATGCTATTGAATTATTGGAAAATATAGATGCAATACCAATAATGTATCTTCAATCATGCCCACAGGACGGTGCCTTTTCTATGTCATCTTTGACAGCTCCATGTCATGTAGAATAAAGCTTCAGCACCATTATTTTTGTATCAATACATATATATGGAACTGGAAAATTCAAGTTACACAGAGAAGTTATATCCAAAAATTTATCCAGAAGAATGTACTGGTATCAATTTCCCTTTTAAAAAAGCCATCTTCTTGACCGACTACGATTTTCGAAAAAATATCTTGAATTCAAGCTTATGAAATAGATTAAAATATCAATCAAGATGTACATGTGGCATCATTGATCGAGTCCTGAAATCTAGGGATTTGCTCATTACTAAAACGTTCAAGTGTCATCAATTCAACCATTGGCTAAGAGATTTATCCGATCGATCGCACTGGAGTTAATCGAGACATGTATGTAAAACTGACCCGGATACCTTAGGTTTTTTAGAAAATCACTCAAGTAGCAATGACATTGTAAAATATATTGGAACACTTAATAGCGTATAGCATGTCTATGATGACTTCCGTAGGCTTAACCAGCAACGGCTCAAAGTGTTCCGAAGTTTCACAACCAAAATATTAACGAGGCCTGGTTTATGTTGGAAAAAATGTTCAAAAACATGAATAATAAATTGAAAACTTTTGAGATTTGGACTGTGCCCAAATAAATTTTTCCTTTATAGGTTTGTTTAATCCATATTGGGCTTGGGCCCAAAGAAAGAACTCAAGAGGTTTTATCTCAAATGTTGTGTCGTTTCGGGTTAAGTATCCCTCCAATGAGAAAGGCACACCAACACATCTTTATAAAGGGGAGTGCTCCTCATAACATTCTAGTGCATAAATCGTATCATTTATTTTTGCATTCTTTCCGAGAGTTTTACACAATCTCGGTTCGCTTGTCGGGTAGACTGAAGTGCAACTTATACCCTTCGATAATCGTTATATCCTGGAAAGCATTCATCCGCGGAATCCTTCGGCACTACTGTGGAGGGCGATTTTACTTTAAAGGCATAATATCAAAAACTAGCCTTGATTGAGAGTAACAGCGTCTGATAGAATTTTTGTTTTTTCTCATTCTGATAGAATTTTTGTTTTTACTTTGTGTTCAGAAAACGTCTTGCCGGTGTACGGGTCCTAACATTGTATATATGACCGTTGTACAGTTGGGGCCTTTCGGCAAGAAAGATTATCTTAAGATCTTTTTGATGGGCTACTTAATGTCAAATTTGATATCGAGTGTCAAATATTTTTTTGCATTAAATGCCTTAATTTTGACATCTTTGTTAGAGAAAAAAAAATTTAAGTGTCAAATTTAAAGATGTAAAATTACCACATAGGCTATCAAAAATATTTGACTCTCCAGAATTTAACATCTTTCTTATAAATGGATAACTGTTAATAAATACCCACATTAAACTGATATATATATATATATATATATTACAAACCGAATCCCAATCGTCAATGACTCAATTAAGTAATTAAGGCTCGTTCGAGCTCCGTTTGCTAGTTTAACAAACGAGACGGAGTTTTATGCTCGTTTGCTAAGCAAGCGGAGCTCGAACCATCGAAACTCAATGATTGGCCCCCATTTCTTATTGGTGTTGATTTTTTCTTTGGGTCCTATACATGATGGCCTCTTTACTTCACTCAGACACCACCAATCCTTTGGGACTGTTCACTTGGGTCCGTTAGGTTATGATCAGTTCAATGGGCCCAATAAATCTCATCATGACACCAAATCTCTCTATCGCTGACCTAATCTTCCCTCATAACTGTCAATCTCAATCTCCCCTTTCTGGAACAAAATTAATACCCAACGCCTTGTTTAATTTGCAGATTAGACGCATGGAATTAAATTATTCATGTCTAATTTTGTGCAATCTCATATTTGGTTCTCTAGAATTGAATCAAGACAAATAATTCTAGAATTATTATAATACTTATATGTGAGGTACTATTTTATTCTCAAAAAAACTCATTTAATCTACTAGCGATCGATATATCAAAAAAACATTTACCAACTTTTTAAAAAAATGTACAAAATAGAATCGTATAAGAAAGTCAGCGTCTGGAACCTTTGAGAGAAACCCAAAACGAAAGGACCTCAACTTGTTTGGATACTCATAAAAGTAAATTGATCCCGCGGGGACGGAAATCCAAATCGGGCAGGAGTCGCTCAATCAAAGACAGTGAAATTCGATCTTAGCCGATCTAAGGTTGACCCTCTCTCCGGCCCCGTTTTGGTGCACTATTGGAGAGCTCACTGGGCTCGCCGCTTTCTCAATCGAAAATGGAAACTGTCAAGATTAGCGTACTGAACGATTTCGATTATTATCGTAGATGGAGCCTCTTCTTTTTGTTTTTCCTTTTGGCTATTTACATTATTTATTCAAGAGCAATGTTATTAACACGTTACGTATATGTGACATGCCACACAACTCGTGAGATTTATTCATTTGAACACATAATTAAAATTTATAACACCCGTTTTTACACTTTATACCTAAAATATAAGTTGCGCGACATGTCATGTAAGCACAACGTACAATTTGATGTATAACATGATATGGTAGTAAACTTATTCTTTATTGAGTAGTCTAAATCATGGTCCTATTAAGCAAAACAATGTTTTCATCTCATTTACTTTTTGAAATTATGTTTTTGTCCTATTTTTTACGTGGTTTGACATTTCTGTCATTACTTTTAAGTGTTAGTTAATTATTTTATCATCGTTTAAGTGAAAAGATATAATTTTTAATTTGGTAGGTTTAAAATCATATCAGTAAATTACGCTTGAAATATAGAATCAAATATGATAAATACTTCTCAGTGAAGCTTGAAAATATCACCAGAATTTAAAAAATCGGAATCTTATACACATCCACCGAAATCTGTCAATAGGCCCGAAATATGTTTTAGTGAAATCACTTGCACGAAATCTGTTTTAGTAATTCATTGGAATCGAAAGAATATCACTGTATTTTTTTTATTATTGGAAGAAATCATATTTGTGTTCATTTCTTTATATTTCTAAATCCAAGTTTCTTATATTCGTCATCCTGTGTTACATAAACTTGCGAATGTTCTGCTCTTGTTCACCAGAATTCAAGTGTTGCGAGTTAACAGAAGGATTTTATTGTCAAACCTAAAGAATATTTTTCGAAGACAGTTCGGATTACACGATAAGTGAAGTTTTATTTTATTGTTATTCCTATTTCGTAGTATCCGTTTATGATGATATTGGTTGAATATTATACGATGAATTTCATAGAAATTTACCATAATCAACAAATTTACCATCGTCATAATCTGCAAATTTATCATCGAAAAGGAAAAAAAAAAATTTAAGTTGCAGAAATTTACCATAATATGCAAATTTACCATCACGAAATAACAAAACATTTTACTGTCATTAGATTAGTAAATTTACTATCACAATTATAATAATGTAAATTTACCATCACAAAAAATACAAATCTACGGTCGTCATTTTTCTTCTCCTAGTGAACTCAAATTTGGGGAGTGTCTAATTGATATGGTAATGTATTCATAGTATCTTATTACTTTAAGAAGTGGGTGCTGAAATTGTACAATACAATTTCTTAAATGAAAATAATTTGAATATTTTTTTAAATAAATGACCAAAATATAACCTTTAATAATAGATATGATGAAAAATTAATAAATAACAAAAAAATAAGCTGTCCTTCTTCATTCAATGAGCGGAGTGCGCAAGTTTTGTGCAAGTTAATAGTTAGATTCCAAGGTTTGTACTCTTTTAAATATGCAATTGGGTTGGGCCTGATTCATGACTTAGCGTGGACCACATGTTTTGAGCCTTCCTTATAAAACAAAAACTAATACAGTAATAAGATTGTGGATCACTTGTTTTGGTCCATCTTTATAAATTGAAATTAAAGGAGATGAACCTTATTAAATATTTTGGGATTGAATGAGGTAGAATTTAAATAAGAATTATTAGATTTTTCATTAAATGATTGCTTCAGTTCAGCACCAAGATGCTCTTTTGCACGCGTATGTTGTCTAGCTCGTAAGAAGAATAGCCGATCTGAGGAAGATGGTTCACTTGTTTTCCGACATGAGAAGGGCGGTTGAAAAGTTTGTCGACCTGAGAAGGACGATTAACAGTGTCAAGTTAGAGATACAATGGAACTCCGTTTATCTCGAAATAAGGTTTTGATTAGATAAGGATGAAGAATCCTAAGCCGATTCAACTTAGAATGAAGAGTTTAATGTTGAATGAAACTCTAACGGTAGAATATAGTTTTCTAAAAAGTTCAAGTATTTTTGTCTCATTGGTGGCCAATTTAAATGCGTACTACTTAGATTCTAATAAGGAATTATAGTCCCAATGGAATTGGAGAGATTAAGTCACAAAATTTATAAATTGAGGTGCAGACCCATGGTGAAAGGTTTACATAAACTCATTGTTATCCCAATAGGCAACCAAGAGAGGGGTGAATTGGGTTGCTAAGTAAAAAATACCAAGTAAAAATTATGCTAGTAATTTTATCAAACACCTAGGGTGCAATAAGTAAATGAGATAAAGAGACAAGAGAGACTTATAGTGGTTCAACAATTCATTGGTCTCGAATTCTTATTCCATTACTTTAAGAGGACCTCTTGAGTTCCACTAGTTGAGATGCTGTTACAACTTCTAGCTTTTCCGATGAGCTAACAAATCGCTTTACAATCTTGATCTTCAAAGCAATTCCTACTTTGAGTTTAAGATACTCACAAGTGTTTATCTCTTAAACACTCCATCAAGGATTACAAGGCTTTTGTGTATGTGGAAGTTTAAAGCCCACTTAATACAAATATAATCACTCCTTAGTTGAGTATGTGTAAAAATGAAAAGCTCAATAAATTCAAGAGAGGAAAATACTTGAAATTAATGAGAGCTCTTGAATGCTTGAGTAGTAGTCCCTTGGGAAGTTGTTGCATCTTCATAAATGAAGCAAACCCAGATATAAATGTTGTTTTGCTCATTTTAGCCTTTGGTGGTAGTGTGTATTTAATGCATTTGCTCATTGAAATTCTTGTCAGCGACCAAAATACAAATGGCCAGTAGAGCAGCTGGACGACCAATAGGTCAACCGATTTATTTTATCGGTTGTCAAGCCTTCTGTCTGGTAGTTTGACTTCCCCACATTTGCTTCAAATTCCTTGAACGGAATACTGGCTAGACAACCTATAGGATTTTACTAATTTATAGAGCCAATTGTCAAGTATTTTGTTTGGTAGATGATACTAGTTGATTTATCTGATTTTCCTTGGATCGGACGACCGGTTCTCAAAACCAATGGTCATGTCTTCTGTCCGGTAGTTATCTCTTCTTGAAATGTCTAAAAATCTTCTGGACCGGAATACCAACTGTCTTGAATTTTAATTATGTTATCTGAAATGGCTTGTCTTTGAAAGGTTTATCTTTTGATTATTGTTTTGAAAATCCTAAAATGATCTTTTGACATTCATTTCATATCCTAGATATGATCGTTAGATATCAGAGTGTATAAAGATTTTAAAAGAATACTTGAACCTTTAATTTGAAACTTGAGTATTTGAGAGTAACATTAATTATCAAATTTCATTTAACCTATATTTCTAACACTCGTAGCTAGAGCTATTTGAGTAGAATTATGAAATTCTTGTGATGCATGTTCTGGCTTAATCATTGGAATGTCTTTCCGCCACAATGGCGGAGGGTTCTTTGACGATTTTATGTCTTGCATATCACAAGTTTCAAGAGAATTGAAATAATTTCTATTGGTTATTGACGTATTAGTTTTCTAAATTGATTGAGAAAATCACCTACTACAATTGGTGTCATATGTGAGCAAGATTAAAGTTTCATGGCAATATTAACACCAAGAAAAGAAACAGCAAAAAGAATTGAAGACAGGGAGAAGTCAAAATCACCGCCCTCCGATTCTGCCAAAACTAAAGGGTCAGAAAAAAGATCCACCACCAATACTACCCTTTCTAGACCTCATGGGAATTTTGCCTCAAAAAAAGCACCAAGATCCACTACCTGAGGCCTCGCCTCCCCCACTGCTAGCACCTCTAGAGCCATTATCAAAAAAACCACAAGATCCATCTATGGATGGGAAAGGATCCCGAACACAGGGGGTTTCTCATTCCAGAACCCATGACGAGCAGGACACAAGGAACATTGATTGAGGAAGGGATCGAGAAATTGATAACCTCACAGGGTATCTACGATGGCCAAAAGGGAAATAAATGATCTTAAAAGGGCCTAAGACAAGGAACATTCCATTCACACAGAACAGGACGGGCATTCAAGGATTACTGGAAACCATCGGAACATTGAGGGCGCACAAGAGCCCAAACAAGAAGAACGACCACCAGCAAGAGGTGCTCATCATGTTGCCCGAGAAGGTCAAGCTTTAATTTGTGCACCCAGAGCTTGCCCTGACCTTCTAGATACAAGGGAATCGATCAATGAGCAACTTGCAGCGTGATGACCAGACCAAGATGTTATGAAAAAGGCGTTACAACAGCTAGCAAATTCTCCATTGTCAAAAGAGATTAAAGCTAAGGCGTTACCCAGAAAGTTCGCCCCACCGAAATTCCACCTATACAATTGAAAGACTGATCCCATGAGCCATATCACAGGATTTGTCCAGGCCATGTTTGTTTATTTCGGTAGGGAGAACCTTTATTGTCGAGTATTCCCCATAAGCCTGGGCAAAACTGCCTTAAATTGCTTCCATAAGCTCCCCCCATGCTTTATCAACAGATGGAAACAATTAGTCGAGCAGTTTGTTGCTCAATTTATAGCCAACCGAGCCCAGACAAAAGAATTAGACGCTTTGATGGCTATGAAAAAATAGTTTAAGGTCCAAAAACTCAATCAGTGTTCGAATGAGTCGGTATATATTCTCAGCATCGCGAAGCGATGGAGGGCAATATGTTTCAAGTCGTATTGTTTTAGTTAGGGATTCATTTTTCTTTTTTTGTTAGAGTCGGATTTCTGTGTCGTAGTTTGTAATTTTTCGTCAATGTAATTGTCCATGCAAGTAACGAATTATGTTTTCCAATCACAAGAAAAGTAATGAATATTACTTGTGCAATGAACGAGGACGTCTGTAATATTCTAATAAATAAACAAAATGAAAACATCTCTTGAGCACTTTGGCTTGATCATCATAAAAAATGGGCACGCAAGCCCCATCATGTATCATACATATCTTTCTGAGGGCACGTAGGCCCACTGGCTAAGCCCTCCTCGCTATGGGGGATGGGGCTTGCTCGGACAAGTGATAGAAGAATTGGGTTGGCTATAAACATCCCAGGATGGCGGTGAGAGCGATTTTGTCATCAACATCACCTATATGCAAGGCTTTATTGTTGAAGCGCTTGAGGCAATCACATGAGTCCTCCCTTCGCTGCTTGATATTCAATAGATATGTGGTCGATCGCCGAGGGCACCATCCACTATGGACATGGTTGATGAACAACCTACTTAGCTGGTCAAAATTGTCAATGTTCCGTACTTCAGCTTTCAGAACCAAACTCTACATGAGCCCATCAGAGTGGTGGGGAAGGCTCAACAAATTGTCTCGTTAGGGATAACATGTAACGTTATGTATGCCTTGTAAGTCTCTAAATGGTCCAAAGGATCTGCAGAGCCATCAGAGAGATCCATGTTAGGTGTCCTAAACTTCGGAGGGACGAATTTGGCCATCACTGCCTCTGTGAACGCCAAACTGGATCTAGGAATCTAGCTCTCATTCGCCATCTCTCCTTTCTCCTCCAGTTGCTTCATAATCCCTTCCAACTTTTATCGTAGCTCTTTGATCTCTGCTCCCCACGCTAGAGTAGGTGTTCTTGCCCTCCATTGATTATGCTCTCTCCTTCTTGCAGTGTGGTTGTTCACCTCATCTCCTTGTTGTCCTTCCTCATCATGGACCTCGAGCTCATCACTGGGTTCTACCATTGACTGATCAACAACAAGTGGCGACGAAGGTTGTGCTTATAACTTTTGAACCAAAGTTTCATTTTGTTCTATGAGCATTGTTACTAGCTAGGTGAGTTTGTGCACCTCTGCCTTCAAAGGGTTGGGGTTTTGGGAAAAAATTCTGGTGATCGGGGAGTGGTTGTTTGGCCAAAAATCCTCATGTGATCATGTTAGATCTTTGTAGAGAGAGATAGAAACTATGCGCATGTATCAAAGTATGCGAGTTGGGTGTGAAAACTTACATGGTCATTGGCCTTGAGATCCCTTTGAATAGAGTGGACAATGAATGAACTATGGGCGGATTCATGGCCGTCGATCCTGCTCACCTTTCCACACTAAGGGAAGTGGGTCATCGAATGTGCACTTCATCTTCAGAATTTTGAGCAATTAAGGGCGCTATTGGCAGGATGTGTTTGAGTGGACACCTAACCTTTGGATCAAATTTCCTACTCAATCTCAATAGTTCAAAGTTGAAAAAGTTAATTTGTAAATGTATATTTTGAAACAAACTGATATATTTTGTTAAATATATATGTGTGTGTAGACATACTTATGTACGTATAGACAGATAGACACTAGTCTCTGACTAAATTTAAAAATTAGTTTTGAAAATCAAACACGGATGGAAAAAAGGTTTTTGAGCTGTCAAAATTACGTTAAGCACACTTTTTAAAGGCGTATTTGAGCAGTTCACTATGATTGCTAAACACACTTTTGGAAAACGTATTTGAGTACTAATACTATGCTTTTATGTTTTTAAAAGTGTTTTCAAAAACACTCAAAACATGTGTTTGAGAATAGTACCAACGTAATTTAAATGTTTTTTCCCCATTATAAGTGTTTTCTTATAAATGCTAAAATACTTTTTAAAAGTGTGTTCGAGTACCAAGCCTTTCACTTACCATAAAGTTTTTATTTTGCATTTAAAGATTAATCAAAATGTATTTATTAAATATGCCTTTTAACTTACTACTAAAGTTTCTTTACACAATTTTAAAAGAACGACTTAATATATACGCCTAGAGCGTCATTTATCAAAAGCATAATTCCTAAACACGTTTCAAATGTTGTTTAAACTTGTTGCTTAGTTTCAATAATTTTGGATTTTGAATTATAAATTTGAGCATATTAGGTAGAAACACTTCTAGCAAGCCAAAATTTTGAACAATATTAATGACACTTCACAAATTATCTCATTTTGCACCATGTAATAAATAAATATAAAGAATTAAAGTCTATTCACTTATTTAAAAATTCTATAATTGTCACTTATATAAGATTAAGTAATTTATGAAGTTAACTTTCCAGTCATCTTTCTCAGCTGATGATAAAAGAAGGGGTCATCTCTCTACACATTCACAAGCGCGCTCTCCCTCTCTCACTTTACTGTATGCGTTGACACTAGGGTTTCATCCCCCCCGTCTCTAAGCTGTGACGATTCCGCAACTGCTACCGGATCTGAATCAATCGATGGCTGTGAAGTGGAGCTAGGGTTTCTCAGTCGCCTTTTCGAAGTCTGTTATTTTTGGTAGCGCGGTTGGGATTGAAATGGCGTCTGTGAACCCTTTCGACTTGCTGGGGGACGACGATAACGACGACTTATCACACCTGATCGCTGCTCAGAAGCAGAAGATCGCGCCGCCGAAGAAAGTCCTGGCTCCCACTCAAGCCCCGGCTCAGCAAGCCAAACCGGCCAAGTTGCCCGCCAAGCCTCTGCCTCCCGCTCAAGCTGGTGAGCCATGAATTCATTTCATGTCTAATTTTGGGTTTCGAATCTGATTTATGGCTGTATAATGATCAAGCTTCGAGCACAACTGGTATTCTGCAGTTTATAACTTAAAAGCATTTTGACTTTGAAGTTGGTCAATGTCCTGAGTTTGTCTCAGATTCGGTTATACCAATGCCAAGCTAATGAAGCTAGGTTTGTTAATGGCTCAACTTTAAGCTCGTACTCCAATCGGCCTGACAGCAATAACTTAGTCTCTAAAGCAGCAGTGCGATGGTTTTCTGTAGTGGGGTTGTATACACTTTGATGCTATAATCCTTCGTAGTATGAGAAAGTCTTGGCTTCTCTCAAGGCCATTCTCAAACAGGTGCATATTGTAGATACTCACTTGACGAGAGTTGCAGCATAGGAAGACACCTTTTGTTTTTTATTCCTTTAGTTTATTCAATGTAATTCCTTCATGTAAATAGACTTCCCCTGTCAACAAGAAAGAAAACCGATGCCGTGCAAGGGCTTTTGCCTTAGATTGGGCCTGGTTTGATTATACACGTAATTAATGTCCCATTAATCGGTCACCCTGAAGTAAGTAGAAATGGTATACGATTCAATGTTTGGTTTCTGTTTTCACAAATTATTCACAACCAATTGTTTTTATAATGTATTAAAGGATATGTATTTTGAGAATTTGAAAATGTCTTTGTAGTTTTTCTTGAAATGAGTACTTATTAAAAAATGTCAAAATAATTTTTGAATTCTGTCCCAGGTCATTCATTGAATTTTCTATTACATGATTTGAGTAAATGATTTTGAAAGCAACTGAGTTTCTAATTTTTATTGGTAAATTAATTTCCATTAAATAAACAAACCAGAATCAAAAGGGCATGGATCTAACAAAGAATCCAAGCCAGGAGTTAACCTAGCCTAACTAACAGTTAGAATGCAACAAGAAGTAAAGGTACACATGAAACAAAAAATGCAACATCTATGAGCCTCTCCATTCCTCACTAGTACCCCTATTGCCATCAGTCATCTTCACTTCCATCAAGAGAAAATGCACGCTGTAATCTCTTCTTTAGTCAAAAGAATTAAGGCATCTACACAGGTTACCCTTCTCTGAAATTTCCTGCAGTTCCTCTCCCTCCAAAGCCAGTAATAGCAGCAACCAAAGGCACCTTGGAGACGATGCTGGAGCTTGAATTCCCTTTCACTTTGGTTGCAATGCCCACAGGAGGTCTATTATTTGAGTTCTTGCCCAATATGCATACCAAAATTTGCCTAGATTACGTACAGAAAGAGAGGTACTCGCGGGATTTGTCACAAGTATGATAAGTCACAGTTCTAGACTCAATGGAATGGAAGGTACAAAAGGGGGTTCTAGGGGCGGAGCTATGATTTATTGTCGGCGGGGTTAGTACGTACAATTTATTTTATTTTTCTTATTCATAATTGTAGAAGTTAAAATTAAAAAATATTAAACAAACAGTGTAAATCTATCCATAACTTCTAATTTCATTTACAATGGAGCGACGACTTTTCATATTGTGAAACGACGAATGATAATCTTATTTATATTTTGTAATGTTACTAAAAATCTCTCTACATACACTATTAAAAACCAATTAGAGTAATGGACAAGTCAAAATCCTACTAAATTCTCAACCACAATATTGAACTTAAGCCATGAAATGTAAAACATCAGCCCACATACTTGCTGTGGAATTTGGCGGGAAAGAATTACAGTTTAAGGAAATAACTAATGTTGCTCAAAATTGGTTTAGGTTTACCTTTTTTGATTTCAAATTGGAGCCCAGAGTTCGTTTTCTTAAGTATCTTATATGGAGTTATGAAAGACAGTAGTGTTGTTTTGCGGAAGTGTTCTGTTTTGGTAGTTCAAAATCGGACAAAAGCTTAAGCTTGTCATAGGTTGTTTGAAATCTGACCCAAGCTTCTTATTTTTATTAGTCGTCTTTGTTTGCCTTCAATCTTTTTAGGGGAGAGAGAGCGCGCGTAGCTTGATTTAAGAGGGCAAGAGTTGTATTTAAATCTTTAGGGCAAGAGCATGATGCAAATTTACTAAATACCTCTCAAACATATATCTACTATAAGGGTATTTTTAAACTTAGTGTGGTCAAGTTACCCAACTTGCGACACACTAGCTCTGCCCATGGGGGTTTTAGTAGCCTTTATTTTTTTAGTCATGAAAGAAAACGTTGAGCTTAAGTTTTTGTAAAAGGCACAACTGCACTAGTAGTTTTGACATCCTAGACACTGACAGTCCTGTGACTCCTTAGTTTTTGAAGCATGAAACCGTAGATTTCATGATAAGATCTTACTTAGATTTTTCTCGTTATGCTAATTGTCTCGTATAAAATGTAAATGGTGTGGGGTGGTGTGGACCAGTTGTTTTTAGGCGGGCAGAAGTGGGACACCTAGCGCCTAGGCCGACTAGTTGATTAGTTGGCTTTTCTTTTAGTTGTAGAAATACTTTCCTCCTCCCCAAGAGGTTGAGTCAGGAATTATATAAGACTGGGAACAAATGAATTTACTAAAGTAACCAATAGTAAAAACTAAAAAAGTAAATAGTGACAAATAACTTGTCCAAACCAAAATTAAATGCTCAAAGTTCAAAACGAATGAAATTAAGAAGTTAATACGTAAAATTCCAAATAGTCAAACATCGTAGTCCGTAGACTCATTGGTTACACTTTAAATCTGTAATTCTTAAATAATCTTAATTTGCCCCAAAATTAATTAATTTTTTTAAAATGTTCGCGAAGGTCGACTAGTCCTTGGCTAGGTCGACTAATCCTTGAAACCAATTAGGCCGCCTAGGCTGTCGCCGACTAATTTTTTACTAATTCTAATGTGGCTAGGCTGATTTTATTGGAGATTGCAATGTCTAGCTCATTTTTCTTTCATATTGTAGACCATTTACAACATATTTGAAGTGTTCTACAATACGCGTTCTTCTCTGGGTTATATGGAACAATTTAAGGTCTTCTACGTTTTTCTTTTTATTATTTATGCCACCAAATTGAACTATATGTATCTTATGTCATCTGTATTTGGCATTGACTTTTTTTTTGTCTCCACTCTTTCTTATTATTTTCCATGTTCCTTGAACTCTCTTGTGAGTAGTGAGGGAGGCAAAGACTGGAGTAGGACGTGGTGGTGGGCCTGGTGGTCGAGGTGGTGGACGTGGATTTGGGCATGGTCGTTCTGGAGGTGGATTCAGGGACTCAGCAAATAATGAGAATTCATTCAGTAACATTGGGTTTTCTCGCAATCAAGGTGCTACTGAAGAGCCAGATACTTGGAAGCCCTCTGAAAAGCGTAGTGGCTATGGTGGACCACATGGTTCTTTTCGTGGCAGCCGTCATGGTGGTCTTAATAATGAAGAAATGGGAGATGGGGAACGCACTCGTAGGCCATTTGAACGCCGTAATGGAGCTGGACAAGGGTAAATAGATTGCCCTTCTGAGGTTTATACTGCATTTTGTGTGCTGTCTTTTAGTTTGTGTTAATGATCAGCCATTCTACGCATTGAGCAAGGTTATCAAAACGGGATGTCTCTTGTTGTTTTTCTCATTTTAGGAGTTGTATTAGGATACCATTGTGTATCATAAGATACATTAAGAAGAGTGAATATATGTTAAAAAATACTTGTACTCAACACAAAATTTCACATATTCAACCACTAATATTGTAAAAAGACTGAGATAATAAAACATTTCACGTCTTCAAATGGTCAAGTACCAAAAATTTATGACTTTATATATCATGTATCGCATGATGGATTTTATGGGTATCACAAAAATAATTTTTAAGCTCAAGATATGTTTAGAGATACATATTAGTTTTATCTCTAAATATAACCCAATTGTAAGATACGTGTTGTAAGAGTTTCTTAAACATAAGATACGTTTAGAGATACGTATCAATCCTACCTCCATGTTTCAAATTCTAGGATACATAGTGAATTGTAAATTTTTTGACAAATGGTGTTGAGGCATCCACATTTATTCTTTCTGTTTTTCTTCATCACATGTGCAGAAATGAGACCACCAAACGTGAAGGAGCTGGTCGAGGAAAATGGGAAACACCGAATGATGAACTTCCTCAGTTAGTATTTCCTTTGCCACTTGGTTGTTCCATATGATTATCGGGCCATTTGTTTTGTTCAAAATCACACTACATTTTTGAATAAACCGAAGTTTACTTTACACAGAGTGACTGAGAAAGTTGTCAATGAAGGTGAGAAAAATCAGGGTGCTGAGAAGCCCTCAGGAGAGAAGGGTGAGACTGATGTCAACAAGGAGAAACCTGCAAATGAAGCTGAAGAAAAAGAGCCAGAAGATAAGGTGAATTGTCTATTACAGCGTAAAGGTGTCGTTAATCCAAAAATTCACTTTCTTATGCTTAGGTTGTCAAGTATTTATTAATAATGGAAGGAAGTAAGTTGATAACCTGAGGTAAAGATATGTGGAATAGCCTGAGTTTTCGTGTTTATGCATCTGTCTTCAGAGACTGTGCTGGAGTTGTCGATATCTTTCCTCATCTCCCCTATTGGATTAATTGGAATGAAAACATTGAAGACTTCTAGTTCTCAAAAACAAAGTTACTTATGCTTTTCTACCATTTTGATGAACATTGAGATTATATTCCAGTAGGTGGCATAATACTGGGATTGAGGTTGTTTTTGAAATTTTCCAGATCAGTTTTTTTTGCATGCTCTGATTCCCCTCCTTTGTAGCGTGAGCTAGATAATTGAATAGTCTAGGGTTTATTGTCTTTTGGTATAAAAAACAGAGGAGTCAAGGACCTGGTAATTCATGTTTTTAGGAATCCAGGTTGCGGGCTTTTGTTTCGGCAACAAAAGAGTAATCAATTTTTTATGTAATATATTATCATATTGTTAATATAGAAAAATTCTTCAGATTTGAATGTCTTTCAAGAAAAAAAAGGATCAGGTGGTTGTGGTGCAAAGAAAGCAAGATGGCATATTGGTCTTGGATGTAATGGCGTTGGAACTGAAGCTAAGTATTTGGCTTGCTACTGGGTCCTTAGATGTGAACACCGGAGACATTTATAGAACTGATCTTGTGGCTAGTTTGTTCTTTTGTATTGTCATTTATCAGCATAGAAATTCTCTACTGGGACTTTGCATGTAGTTTTGTGTTCTGAAGGCTGCAGCGAGTAGCCACTTCACAGATCAACTTTTAGGGGGAGAATCTCGATTTGAAATCCAATAAATCCTCTATTTTCGATAGAAAGTTCTGCGAATAGGAATTTCTATGTCTAGTGACATGACACCGATCTCTTTTCCTAGCATGATAATAACACTTTTTATGCATCTCTTAAATAATCCTCTGGTAATCATCTCTTGGAAAAAAATATAGGAGATGACACTCGAAGAATATGAGAAGGTGCTGGAAGAGAAGAGAAAAACGTTGCAGGCACTTAAAACTGAGGAAAGGAAAGTGGATGTTGACAGAGTTAAAATCCATGCAACAACTTTCAAACAAGAAGGACAACGATGACATCTTTATTAAATTGGTGAAGCTGGTTGACACTTTGTGATTTTCCATTTAATTCATAGCCTCACAAATATGTTAATTACGTGTTCCGTTTGACATTGTTATATGTAGCATTCTGATAGGGATAAGCGAAGAGAGTTAGCTGAAAAGGAGGAGAAAGCCAACAAGGTACTGTTGCGTCCAAATTTGCTTTCCCTTATGTTGCTGGGCCTTGTACACATCACACCTTTTGTTTTGCATGCATGATGGGTTGCTTGATTCCGTTGGAGATCTGTTAGAGGCCATGGTTTGCATGCCTCCACTTAAGTCCAAAATTTCTTTCCCTTATATTGTCAGGCCTTGTACACATCACACTTTGTCTTTTGCATGCATGATGGGTTGCTTGATTCTATTGGTGATTTTGTTGTAGGATAATGTAGTTTGACCCATTGGACCCACCCATTTAGGAATCGTATTTTTATGGGTCAAATTCAGTTAAGACCGATTATACCCATCTCATAAGTGCGCGGGTTTGAGTTGAGTGGGTGGGCTTGGGTGAAAATTGACATCCCTACTTATCACAAGCCTACTGTTTGATTATGATTTTTTGTGCTTTCTGTTTTCCTTTTCTAGTAAAAATTCTTTGAGGGGTCTGTTAACCGTGATCCCTATGCAAATGAGAGAAAAAAGAGGGGTGGTTCTTCTTTATGTGCCTTCAAATTTATTTGTGCGTATAATAACTTGCAAGAACCTGAAAACTTGCGTTATAATTGCATAGTTCTCATTTTTATTGCAAGTGACAATTAGAGACCAATTAGTTCGAGTGGATAGAGGAAGGGGCACCTAAGCAGTCAGAACATTTGGGCTTTCCCTTTAGGGATCCCTAGAGATTGTCAACTGGCATTTGTTTCAATGCAAGTTTGAGTTCCGGGAATTAGTCATTCACCAAGAACATGGTTATGGTTATCTACCTAGTACAGTTACTTGATCCTGTTGTATGTGGCACTATTGTATCGGTGCAAGCCTTATAGGCGTGTTGGTACTGAACGTGTTTAAGATCAGTAAATATTTTCCCCCACTTCACTACAATTCTGAATTTGCTTCAGAATGAAATTCCTCCTTTGTAGAAGCCAAGGATGATAGGACATATAATGAGTACCAAGTATGTTACTGCAACATGGATTTTTTCAGTATGAGGAATGTTAATTGGAACGTGGTCCACGTTCCAAACTGGAATTTTACCTACGGTTCAATGAACTTTTACATGAAAAGATCCAATTAAAGGGGGTTTGGTTTTTCATTTTATTCAAGCAATAAGTCAAATAATAGCACAAGGATCAATTTGTTTACATTAGAGTACTCCACTCTCTACATTGAGTTCGATACATGTTTTTTACAAAAATATTGTATGATCGTTTTGAAATCTTAAATTTACCGTTTGGAACAAAGGTGCACCATAGTTAGGAAAGTTCATTACAAAACATTAATTGCTGGGGATATTGGCGTTTGCTGCAATACAGGTCGACAATGTGTGCATGTATGGAATGTGGAGTATTTTAAGTATTTGGCTTGCTATTAATATTCCGCTTATTTAATTCATTCTAGGCCGTTAGCATCAACGAATTTTTAAAGCCTGCTGAAGGAGAGAGGTACAACACTCCTGGTGGCCGTGGTCGTGGGGCTCGTGGCCGTGGATCAAGAGGAGGTGGTTATGGAGATAGGACAATGAACAATGTTGCTGCCGTAGCACCTAAAATTGAAGATCCGGGGCAGTTCCCAACCTTAGGTTTCAAGTGAGACTCTCGGGATCTTTATTTCTGAGTAAGTTGGCAGGAAAATTGACTAGAATAACGGAGTTGCCTGCAACTGAGAGGTTCTTAATTTGTACGCCTTGGAATGTAGAAATGCTGTTGCTTCCACTCATGTTGGTAGTTTAGTTAGGATCTTATGTTTCGAAATTTTGGGGCACATGAATGTTAACACGTGGCATTCATATTGTTGCTCATTTTGTTTTGAAGACACGGACAATTTAGTTCTTTTCAGTTTTGAGATCTATTGTTGATGCTTGATTTTTGTGTCCGCTTGTTTCTGTTCCTGGTGTGTATCTGAGATGGTCCATTTTCACTCAAATGATGTTCCATTTTGTTCATTCTCCTCCGTAGTGTGAGACTAAATCTCACTTTAATGATCAAAATTATTTATTTTGTTCTAATTAATTTTTTTAGTTGGCACGAAAAAAATTCAACTTAATCAAATATGAAAAAGTGCTTGACCTAAAAATTTAATTTTTTACTTCGAAACTCGTAGTTTTTAAAGCTTAAAAACTAGATTTTTATGTCAATTACTTATCGATATTTGATTGAGTTGAATTTTTTTGTGATGGCTAAAGAAATTAATCAGAATAAAATAAAAGATTTTGATCATCAATATAGAATATCGAAGTGGTATAATACGATGGAGGGTGAACAAAAATAAACTCGTTCACCCTCCATAAAAGAGTACTTTCAAAAACTAAACACAAAAGATGCAATGCAAGCTTGTGTTATTATGGCAGTTCTAATACATCAGCAAAAACATGCGGTGAACTGAAGATGTTCCTATTTTATTTTTTTTGGGTATTGCGTCGTGTATTATTATGGGTTGGACCCTTGCGATATAGTTTGGTAATTTTAGTACAGTTTTTCATTAAATATTTGAACCGAAGTTAGGTAAAAAGTTAAAAATAAAATGATCATAAAAGATATTAAAAATAATGAATTATCTTTTTTTGATTTTATTTTTCTTTAGTGAATCTTTTAGGATTTGAGCTATATAATTCTTTATTTTTTAAATGTGATTCATCAAGTTGACTTATCAATGGAAAAAGTTTGACTCAAATTTAATCAGGATTTAAGAAAACGTGACTACAATGAGAATAATACTGAATATTTTAATTCAACACACCCATCTCCTGTTTTTGAATCAACAAAGTTGTCTACGGCACAGGTTCTCTCTTTTCTTTTAGGTATAATTCGCTTTCTCAACAAATTCTAAAGAATAAATGATTCCGATTATTTGCTTCACAAATAAAGGTAACATCACCATCCTTTAAAGAAGAATTGCTCTCAGTTATTTATGGAACCTCAAAAATGAGTAAAAAAAAGTTTTGATACTACTTGTGTTATGTCCCAACTTTATA
Organism: Arctostaphylos glauca; assembly: GCA_019985065.2. Taxonomy (NCBI): domain Eukaryota; kingdom Viridiplantae; phylum Streptophyta; class Magnoliopsida; order Ericales; family Ericaceae; genus Arctostaphylos; species Arctostaphylos glauca. The sequence goes on along the minus strand of JAHSPW020000011.1, from coordinate 18,345,979 downwards.
ACAGAACAAAACACAAGTAAGAATAGGAAGTAAGAGTACAAAATATCTCCAAAATTTAAAGTGCCATAATTTACATACGTTACAGAACTTAAAGTTACAAAGATAAAACAAAATTCAGAGTCTTGATTCTTCAACAATTCGTTAGCCAATTTTTTTTATCCTGAAAGAAAAAACTAAAAGGTTTTTATACGTGGAAGTGTTGAGTTGAGTATTTACTATCGAAATAAAAGTATGTCGTGCAGTAGTTTGACACTGTCGTCAACTTGTATGTTGTATTTTCACGAAGGTGTTATAGCAATTATATTGTTAGAGTTTCCGCAACAAAAGAAGAAGACAAAGACGAATTGAAGGAAGAAGAGGATAGATCTCTTATTCCAGCCCAAGCTAGGTTACAATCAGAAATTCCATACCTCTCAGGGTAAGCATTCCCTCTTATTTATACACATTTGTCCCCGCTTTACTCGTTAACTGATGCTGTATGTTAAGCTAACAACTTCAGCTAACAACTTCCTAACAGATTCTAACCGTTTAACTAACAGAATACCAAGCTAACAGAATACCAACTGATTGAACTCAGTTTAGGTAGTTACAACTAACTCCCTAACCACTGTGATTAGCTAGGCCAATTATATTTATTTTTCTATTACTATTAATGTCCACGATCATAACATTCCCCACCGCTTTAAGAAGCCTTGTCTCAAGGCTGAAATTCTGGAAATTTAGAGTGGAATTTGTCTGCATCCATCCAAGTAGCATCCTCCGGAAATGACCTAGACCAGTGAATCAACCACTGAGCAACCGCTTTGTTGTGACGTTTAACCATCCTCCGATCTAGCACAGCTATAGGCTCCATTTGCAGAATACCTTCATCAGTAATGGGAGGAAGACTTGGATTAGGAGTAACCTGATTTCCCAGTTTTTTCTTTAGTAATGAGACATGAAACACCGGGTGTATTTGGGCTGATTGAGGCAATTCCAGTTTGTAGGCCACCTTACCCACCCTCTGAATGATTAAGAAAGGACCATAGAAACGTGGAGCAAGTTTCATATTTCTGTGTAAAGCCAAGGAAGTCTGTCTATAAGGCTGTAACCTGAGATAAACCCAGTCTCCCACCATGAATTCCCCTTCCGTCCTGAGTTTATTCGCAAAATGTTTCATCCGGTTTTGGGCTAAATGCAAGTTTTCTTTGAGTAACCGTAGGATAGAAGCCCTTTCTCTTGTCCAATTTTCCACCGCAGCCACTGAGGAACTCTCCAAGTGCATGAAATTATGGTCAGGTGGTGATTGACCATATACCGCATAAAATGGAGTGGTCTTGATTGCAGAGTGGTAAGAGGAATTGTACCACCACTCAGCTAGAGACAACCACTTAGACCATTGTTTAGGACAATCACCGCACATGCATCTCAAGTAATTCTCCAAACATTTATTCACTATCTCGGTTTGGCCGTCTGATTGGGGGTGATATGCAGTGCTGAGGCATTGTGTAATCCCCAAAATTCTGAGTAGTTCCTGCCAAAAGAGGCTGGTAAACACCACATCGCGATCCGATACAATAGAGTTAGGCAACCCGTGTAGCTTATAGATGTTATCCAAGAATAATTGAGCTACATCCTTAGCCGAATAAGGGTGAGAGAGTGACATAAAATGGGCGTATTTGCTAAGTCTATCCACCACCACATAGATGGTAGTCTTCCTATGCGATGATGGTAATCCTTCGATGAAGTCCATAGAAATATCGTACCATATTCTCTCTGGAATAGGTAAAGGCTGTAGTAACCCAGGAGAATGGACAGTTTCCCCTTTGAAACTTTGACACACCGAACATTCTGAGATGAATCGTTGAACGTCTCTCTTCAAACCCGGCCAATAAAAAGTCCTTTTGATGCGCCTGGTAGTTTTGTCAATGCCCGAGTGTCCACCCATAGCGGAAGTGTGATAGGCTGCCAATAATTGTGTTCTGAGATCAGGCGAATTCCCAACCACTAAGCTGCCCTTGTGTGTCAAAGTACCATTGGACCATAAAAAACCAGAATGAGCATTAGAATCCTGTTCTAAGTCTGAGATAATCTGCTTAAGGTGGGAATCTGTTTGCCAACTGAGTCTTATTGTAGAAAGCCAAGTGGAGTTGATAGTAATCAAAGCATTGATAGTAGCGTGATCAAAGAACAGATCTTCTCTTCGCGATAAGGCATCAGCAGCTTGATTTTCTGACCCACTCTTATAGGAAATTTCGTAGTCATAGCCAATGAGTTTAGCAATCCATTTTTGTTGGAACGGAGTGGCGATTCGTTGTTCTAACAAATACTTAAGGCTACTATGATCGGTCTTGACAATAAAATGCCTCCCAAGTAAGTAATGTCGCCATTTTAGGATAGCTAACACCACTGCCATGAATTCCTTCTCATATGTGGACAAACCCAGAAACTTAGCTGATAATCCTTTGCTCCAATATGCGATAGGGTGGCCTTCTTGCATCAACACTGCCCCTAAACCTCTGTCTGATGCATCCGTCTCTACTGTGAATGTTTTTTCATAATCCGGGAGGGCTAACACTGGCAGTGTCAGCATCGCTTGTCGTAGATCATAGAAAGCCCTGGTCGAGTCTTGAGTCCACTGGAAGGAATCTTTTTTCAGCAACTGAGTTAGAGGAGCTGAAATTTTTCCATAGTTCCTTACGAATCGTCTATAATAACCTGTTAAATCCAAAAATCCTCTTAATTGTTTAAGAGTGGTAGGTATAGGCCACTTTGACATTGCTTCCAACTTACTAGCTTCCGCTGAAACGCCTTGACTGGAAACCATATGACCCAGGTATTCTACCTTTGGTTGGCTAAAGATACACTTAGATCTCTTAGCAAACAAAGTGTGTGTTCTTAGGATTTGTAAAACCACCCTCAGATGAGACAAATGTTCAACCAAATTTCTGCTGAAAACCAAGATATCATCAAAGAAAACCAAGATAAATTTCCGTAAATAGTCTCGAAATACCTCATTCATAAGACTTTGGAAAGTTGATGGTGCGTTGGTTAGACCAAAGGGCATAACTAGGAACTCATAATGGCCTTCGTGGGTTCTGAAGGCTGTTTTAGGGATATCAGTAGGGTGCACACGGACCTGATGATAGCCAGCCCTTAAATCAAGCTTAGAAAAGAACGAGGCACCACATAATTCATCTAAAAGTTCATCAATTACCGGTATTGGAAATTTATCCTTTACCGTAATTTTGTTCAACGCTCTATAGTCCACACACATTCGCCAAGTCCCTTCCTTCTTTTTAACTAACAATACTGGGGCGGAGTAAGGACTTACACTCGGTTGAATGACACCTGAGGATAGCATCTCCTTCACTTGTCTTTCTATTTCTGCCTTCTGGAAATAAGGATATCTGTATGGCCGGATGTTAGGAGGTTCTGCACCCGGTTTTAGGAGTATATGATGATCTTGATTTCTGGTTGGAGGTAGCCCTGCAGGTTCTTCAAACACTGATGAAAACTGAGAGAGTAGATTCTCTAGTTCAGGATCAATGGTAACCTCTGGAATTTCACTTTGGATAGCGTATATATGAGCCACAAAGCCTTGAGGTTTCTTCTGGAGTAGTTTCCTCATTTGATCAGCATCTACCATCTTGGTTGCTCCTTGTTTTCCCCCTTGTAAAACGTGCTTCTGACCATTTAAGGTAAAATCCATGAGTAGTTCTCTGAAATTCCAAGTCACAGGACCTAATGTGGCTAACCATTGAATGCCTAGAACCATGTCACAGCCCTTGAGTTCCAATACTTGCATATCAGTCCGGAATTCTCCTCCTTGCATCTCCCATTTAAAGTCTTGGCAAATAGCATTACTAATCAATTTAGTGCCATCAGCCACATAAACTGTTAGAGGATCCGTATCCACTATTTCCACGCCTGTTCTTTTAACCACATTTTGATTCAGGAAATTATGAGTGCTTCCTGTGTCAATTAAGATCACAACCCTCTGATTTTTAACTCGCCCAAATATCCTCATAGTTCTGTAAGACGTAGAGCCCGTGATAGCGTTAATTGATATCTGTAATTCTCCTTCTTGCTCCTGCACCTCATCACTTTCCATGTTTGGTGGTGAATCCTGTTCAGACTCCTCTTGATCCACATCTAGAACATACAATTGTCTTTTCTTATATTGGTGATCCCTAGAAAATTTTTCATTACATTTGTAACATAGGCCCTTGGCTCTTTTTTCTTCCAATTCTTTAGGCAATTCTCGCCTGGTAAAAGTAGTGGTTTGATTAGTCCTTGGCTGATCATCTCTTAGTGTTAAGGTTTCCGTCTTAGGACCTAGGCCAGCTCGCCTTGCTAAAGCCTCAATGCTGTTTTCTTGGAGTTTAGCTAGTCCAATCGCCTGAGTCACAGTTGTAGGTCTGAACATTAACACGTTAGCCTTGATTTCCTCCCTTAAACCGCTGATGAAACAGCTGGTGAAGAAGTTCTCAGGTAGGTTTTGAGTTTTATTGGCTAAAACCTCAAACTGATCCTGGTAAACTCTTACGGATGATACTTGTTTTAGTTTCGTTAACTCTCCCACTGCATCCTCGTACTCATCAGGACCAAATCGTGCCATGATTCCATGTTTAAACGAGAGCCAATTTATTACACAGTGAGTTTTTTCAAACCACTGATACCATTGTAATGCTCTGTTTTCCAGATGAAAGGTGGCTATTCTAACTTTGTTTGAGTTATCAACAGAATTAAACTCAAAAAAACGTTCACATTTATAAAGCCATCCGTTTGGATCTTCACCAAAGAATTTAGGAAAGTCTAATTTGGTGTACCTGGTTCCAATCCCTGAGGTATTCTGAGATTGACCTCCTTCGAACCTATACTGAGATGATCCCGCACCAACCAATTGGTTTTCTTCCTCTGGATTTGACGTATCTGAATGTTTCTTTCCAAATACTTGTGTTGCCATCTGGTCGTATTTCATTGAAACAGCTGATAACATCTCCGCCAATTCCTTCAAAGAATGTTTAATTTCTTCATTTTCCCTCAAACTTCTAATTTGATTTTCCTTCAGACCACGAATTGTTTCTTCTAATTTCTTTTTATCTTGACCTCTAGTTCCCTCTGCCATCACGAGTTTTGAATCCACAGACCAAGGAAAGAGTAGCTCTGATACCAATGTTAGAGTTTCCGCAACAAAAGAAGAAGACAAAGACGAATTGAAGGAAGAAGAGGATAGATCTCTTATTCCAGCCCAAGCTAGGTTACAATCAGAAATTCCATACCTCTCAGGGTAAGCATTCCCTCTTATTTATACACATTTGTCCCCGCTTTACTCGTTAACTGATGCTGTATGTTAAGCTAACAACTTCAGCTAACAACTTCCTAACAGATTCTAACCGTTTAACTAACAGAATACCAAGCTAACAGAATACCAACTGATTGAACTCAGTTTAGGTAGTTACAACTAACTCCCTAACCACTGTGATTAGCTAGGCCAATTATATTTATTTTTCTATTACTATTAATGTCCACGATCATAACATATATACATGTCATATGTATGAAAAAAATTCAAACGATGTTGAATTAAGTATTCGGTGAAAAGAAAGAAACATTAAAAGCGACACTCATATTGCCTAAAGAATAAGTAATGCGGATAGCAGCCACAAGGTATTGCCAACCCGCTTTCTATATTATCTAGTTTTATCCCGATAACATTGAAACTTCAAAATATTGTTGAATTGAGTATTAAATATTTTGAATGAAAATTTATTATTGAATTGGCACCGTCAGCTTGCATGTTATATTTTTACGAAGGTTTGTCGTGACGACAATTGTATCTATGCCATTTAAACCCCGATGTTCCTTGACGCTGTTGAATTAAGTAATCAGTTAAAAAGAATGAAAATGTGACGTGAGTTGGTTTGGCTAAAGTGACAGTGATACTTTATATTTTCAAAAAAAGTTAATATAATAATTCAATCAAATTGAATTGTGGTTTTGTTAAACCTGAATTTTCCAATGTCTTAGAAACCTAGTATTGGAAATTTAGAAATGAAAATACGGATTGCAAAAGTTTTGCCATGTCAACTTGCATCTTATATTTTTGTAAAGGTGTAACAAAATATTCTGTATGGCCTTTTTCCAAAATCAAAAGAAATGAATCGCAAAAGTCGAGACTTTGCCTTTGCACTTTCTAGGTGTATTCCATTGCATATAGTCCCTGTTGTTTTCTTTTCTTGGCCAAAGATAGAACATTTACAAAGGTTAATATAAAACAATAAGTGTTGGAATTTAATTTTTTAAACTCAAACTGTTAGTTTTTTTATTTAATGCTGAGTCATTTTTTGTTTGAATAAGTCTGTAATTATTTGCAGATTTTTAGGTAGTTTGTTTCCAGTTTGTTTGTTGAGTCAAGTTGTGCCTTTAAAATAAGCTTTGTTGAGCTTTTCTTTAGGAAGACGTTAGAGTTAGTTGGAGTATTTGTAGGAGTATGAAAATATCTATAAATAGGTGTATTGTTAATGGTTTTATTAACCAGTTCTCTCAATTAAGAAAAAGTCTTTTTTCTTCTAAGTTGTTTTCCTGTTATTGTCTTTGTTTTTTGATCCTGTTGTGGAAATTACAAAGTCCAACTTTTAATTTCCTACATTTGGTATCAGAGCTGGAACTATCCAGTGTTCTTGTTGGTCTAAGTTCTCTTTCTTAGATTGCTTGTAAGCAGTGTCCAATGATGAACGGGACTCAACCTCAGCTTCCGAGGTTTAGCAGAAAACACTTTGATCAATGGTGTATCCAGATGAAGGCGTTGTTCGGTTTTCAGGAGCTATCCGAGATTATTGAGCTTGGATATGCAGAACCAGTGGATCAAGATGCAGCAGCAACACTTACTCAAGTCCAGAAGGATAGTTTGAGTAACAACAGGAAGAAGGACAAGAAGGCCTTATTCTTTCTCTATCAAGTTGTAGATGAGATTGTCTTTGAAAAGATCTCAAGTGCAACTACAACTAAGGAGGCGTGGGAGATGCTACAGAAATCCTACAAAGGCGATGAGAAGGTGAAGAGTGTAAGGTTGCAAACCTTACGAGGTGAATTCGAATCTCTTAAAATGAAAGATTCTGAATCTATATATGACTATTTTTCCCGTGTTCAATCTGTTGTCAATCAATTACGGGTTAACAGTGAAAAAAAGGAAGATTTACGTGTTATTGAAAAGATCATGAGATCCTTGACAGGTCGGTTTGATTATGTTGTTGTTGCAATTGAAGAAGGAAGGGATCTTTCAATCATGACAATTGAAGGTCTGATGGGGTCATTATGTGCTCACGAGTACAGAATGAATCAGAGGTCAGTCGAGCCTGTTGAGCAAGCTTTTCAAAGCAAGGTGACTCTTTCCAACAAAAGTAGTTCCAGCGGTGGTAACTGCCCCAAAAATAATGCCTCCTCTCAGAAAAATAACTCTGGTCAGCAAACTTCTAGAAATGGAAGGTATGATAAGTCCAAAATTCAGTGTTTTCGTTGCAAGAATTATGGGCACTATCGATCACAGTGCAGAGTTAAATTGCCTAAAATTAACAGTGAACATGCTAACTATGTTGAAGAAGACATACAAGAAAAAAAAACCTTCTTGTTAGCTTGCAGCGCTTCCGAAGAAGAGCACTTCGGTAAGTGGTTTTTGGATACTGGCTGCAGTAATCACATGTGTGTCAAGAAGGAGCTATTTTCTTGTTTAGAC